>MU783194.1:113059-135189 GCA_026770625.1 Nicotiana glauca | reverse complement strand
ATCAAGAGGTTAGTCATCGGTTTTGAAATCTTTGAAAAATCTTTTATGAACCGTCTATAAAAACCTGCATGACCTAAAAAACTTCTAATGCCTTTAATGGTTGTGGGAGGGGGTAATCCTGCTATTAGATCAATTTTAGCTTTATCAACTTCTATCCCTTTAGCAGTAATTTTATGTCCTAACACAATTCCCTCAGTAACTATAAAATGACATTTTCCCTAATTAAGAATCAAGTTTGTCTCTTCACATCTCTTAAGAACTAAAGTCAAGTGGTGAAGATAATCCTCAAATGTTTTACCAAAAAGTGTAAAATCATCCATAAAAATCTCAAGAAATTTTTCATTCATGTCAGAAAAAATTGCTGACATGCAACACTGAAATGTAGCAGGGGCGTTGCATAGGCCAAAGGGCATTCTCCGATAAGCATATGTTCCATGAGGACATGTGAAAGTTGTCTTATCCTGATCTTTAGGTGTGATTAGTATCTGGTTGTAAGCTGAATAGCCATCCAGAAAACAGTAAAATCCATATCCTGCAATTCTTTCCAACATTTGATCAATAAATGGTAAAGGAAAATGATCTTTTCTTGTGGCATCATTAAGACGTCTGTAATCAATACAGACTCTCTATCCTGTGACAGTCCTGGAAGGTATGAGCTCATTATTTTTATTTTTTACAACTGTCATACCTCCTTTCTTAGGTACTACTTGAACGGGGCTTACCCATGGGCTATCTGAAATAGGATAAATGATACCTACCGCTAGAAGCTTTATGATCTCTTTTTTCACCACTTCCTGCATTGCTGGATTCAATCTTCTTTGGGGCTGGACTGTTGGCTTGTAGAAATCCTCCATAAGGATCCTATGTGTACAAATAGTTGGACTAATTCCTTTGATATCTTCTATAGTCCATCCTAAAGCTCCTTTATGTGCTTTTAACACTTCAATCAATCTTTCTTCTTGTACTGCAGTCAAAGAAGAAGAAATAATTATTGGAAATAATTCTTCCTCAAGATAAATATATTTCAAATGGGAGGGGAGAACTTTGAGTTTAATTTTTGGTTGAACTACTTCTGGTTGTATTTCTTCTCCCTCAGAACATTTTTCCAGTATTTCAGCTTCTCTTCTGATGGTGGGATCATCATCATGTGCGGTGCCGGATTTGGCCAAACATCTTTTCATTGAGTCTGAAATTAAGTGATCATCTTTGAATTCATTTGTAAGATTACTAATAATATCAATTGAAAAACAAGAAGATGATGTCTCATCTCCTGAAAATCTTAGCATCTTTTGCATATCAAAAATGACTCTTTCTTCATCAACTCTTAAGATTAGTTGCCCCTGATGGACATCTATGATTGCTCTTCCTGTAGCAAGAAATGGTCTACCCAAAATTATTGGTTCATCGAGACATTCCTTCATTTCAAGTACTATGAAATCTACAGGGAAAATAAATTTATCTACTCTGACAAGTACATTTTCAATTATCCCCTTAGGTTTCTTAGTACTTTGATCTGTAAATTGAAGATAAACACCTATGTCTTTCATTTCGCCAAGATCCAATCTTCTAAAGATAGAAAATGGCATCAAATTAATTGAAGCTCCAGAATCACAAAGTGCTTTTTCAAAATATGTTCCTCCCAAAGTGCATGGAATAGTAAAACTACCTGGATCACCAAGTTTTTGTGGCAGCTTGTTTTGAAGTATAGCACTGCATTTTTCAGTAAGCATTACCACATAAACTTCTTCTAATTTCCTTTTGCTTGACAAATTTTTTTTTAGAAATTTGGCATATGAAGGCATTTGCAATAAAGCGTCAGTGAAAGGAATATTTATGTGAATCTGTTTTAGAATCTCCAAAAACTTAGCAAATTGATTATCAAGCTTTTCTCTTTTCATTTTTTGTGGGAAAGGGATTGTCACAGGGAGAGGAGTCAATTCAATATTTTTTTCTTTTTTCTTGATTTCTCTATCTTCAGATGGTTTAGGGGGAGTTTCAACATTTTCACCTATGTTTACCTGTTGGTCTTCCTGATTCTTGCCTTTTGTGTCTGCATAGGGTTTCTCAAGATTCTTACCTGACCGTAAGGTGTTCCTTTGGGGTTTTCTCTGTATTACTTGGTAAAGGACCCTGAATCTTTTCTGACACAAGAGTTGCCAGTTGGCTTAACTGCACTTCCAAGTTTTTGAGGGTTGAATTGTGGCTTTCCGTCTTCTCATCAGTCGCCTTGATGTACTTGTACAAGAGGTCATTAAGACTTGAATGAGTTTGTTGAGGCCTTTGCTGATATAGGGCTGCTTGTTGATAAGGTCTAAAATTTGTTTGCCCACGATTTTGATTCTGGTATCCAGGCGGACCCTGTACCTATTGCTTTTGGAAGCTTTGAGAGTTCTTAGTGCCATTTGGGTTGCTCCATTGAAATCCTGGATGTTTTTGCGCCATTGGACTTCCAAAAGGGTATTGCTTGTAACCAATGACATTAACATGTTCATCACTTTGGTTGATCGCTTGGCATTCATGGTTTAGATGATTTCCTCCACACATGTCACAAGTCTCAGTCTGGCTTGGTTGTTGTGTATTCACCTGAAATGATTCAAAATTTTGTGCCAAGGAAATAATCTGTTGTGTTAGTGTATTTAGAGCATCTACCTGATTTACCGTAGCAGCCTTCTTGATGATTACACGCTCAGATGGCCATTGGATGTCATTCTCAGAAATCTCATTCAATAATTGTAATGCTTCTTCTGTAGTTTTACCCATTACGGAACCTCCTGCAGCTGCATCAATCACATTTCTAGAAGAGGGTTTTAACCCGTGATAAAAAAAATGCAACTGCATATGTTCAGGAATGTCATGATGTGGACATTTTCTTAGCATTTCTTTTAATCTTTCCCATGCTTGGTAAACCGACTCAGTGTCAATTTGCAAAAAATTAGATTTATCTTGTCTTAACTTTGTTGTTTTAGCAGGAGAAAAATATTTGTTCAAAAATTTCTGAGTCATCTGGTCCCATGTGGTAATAGACCCTTGAGGCAAACTTCGCAACCAAGTCTTGGCATCTCCTTTTAAGGAAAAAGGAAATAGCCTTAACTTGATAGCTTCAGGAGGTACTCCATTATACTTAGCAGTTTCAACAAGTTCCAAAAAATCTATCAAATGACTATGTGGATCTTCACTTGAATCTCCTGTAAAGATACAAGATTGTTGAATTGCTTGAATCAGGCCGGTCCTGATTTCAAAGTTGTTAGCTGCTACTGGGGGTTTCCTAATACTAGATTTACAGTTGAAGCGATCAGGTCTAACATAATCCTTTAGGATTCTATTTGCTGGTCTTGGCACCACTTCATCAAACTGCTCATCTACATGGATTTGTGGTGGGATTTCTTGTGGGTTGTCGTCATCACCTAATTGATGCTCCATTTCGTTGCAGGTTACGTTTTGAGAAGAAGATGCGTGTCCTTTCCTGCGCAATCGAAGAGATTTTTCAACTTCAGGATCGTAACTCACCAGCTCTTTTGTAGAAGAACGGGTCATGAACTACTTGAAATTCTTAAAGTAAAGAAAATTAAACCTTTTTTTTTTACTTAGTTCCTAGATAAGAATAGTACTGACATGAAATATTAGAAGTAAAATCAAAATAATAGTTGTAATTGATTAGTAGTATGTGGTAAATAATAATAGTAAAAACGATTACCACAATGAAAGAATAAGATAGTTATAGGAAAAGAAACGCTACTGTTATAAGTATTACTATATAATTACAATAGATATAATATAATATAAAAGAGACGATAACAAATAATAGAACTTATATTATAAAATAATAATAAAAAATAGTATTATTATGATCTAGGTAAAAATGATAGTTTAAGTATAATACTAAAAGTTATAATACTATTAAATTGATAGTGACGCTACGTTAATACTAATAGCAATAATAGTTATACTAATAAGTTCTCAAACTAGTAACAAAACAATCAATCTGAAGTAGATGTCGACCAATCCCCGACAACGGCGCCAAAAATTTGACGAGTATCTAGCGTATATAAATTTTTACTCGTATTCTGTCAAATTATAGTATAGAAAGATGTCGATCCCACAGAGATTGGTTTATCTATTCTACAAATTATTCTTGTTTTAATTACTATTTGAGAGAATCAGAAAAGTTGAGTTGAGAGTTAACAAGCAAATAATGAACAAACAATTGTAGAGAAAAGTATTTTTGGTTTTAACAAATATGATAAAGATGTTGTGATCCTGATTTCACTTGATAATTCTATTAAAAAGCATATATTTATTTTTCAGTCTCTATTTCTCATACAATGCATAAATACCTCTCTCGATTATACTTATATATGATTGCTTAAATTGAATAATTAACAACACTCCTCTCGGTTATACTAATTAATTATCAAGATAGTAATATTAAAGAACCAGAAATATATGTTTTAATTGAAACATGCTCTTTTTTTAAAGTAAGTCCCTTTCGGTTACCTTACTTTTTATAACTTGAATTTTGTACTATTCGCCTCTTTCGATTTCAGAATTAGTATAAAATCAAATTATAACACAAAACAGATAGATGTGATTAAATAAATGTCAACACTTATCAACACCACTATTAACCTTATTACCTCTTCCGCCTCTCTCGATTACAAAATGTATAACAAGTTAATTTTGTGGTACAAAGAGAATAGGTGTGACTAAATTAAATAACATCTAATTATAAAAGTTTGATAAAATTGTAAATCAAAAGTTTCAAACCAAACAAGTGAAACTGAAAAATAAACTTCCACTATTATATAGAATTATTAAGATCCATCATTCTCCCAACATAGAATAATTACTCCATACTAAATCTAGTACTGCTAACGAAAATATTCATGTCCATTAAATAAAGAAATAGAAAAAAATATTCAATAAGAATAATTCCACCTATTTAATTAAAAATAGGAACTAGAGTAATTTTCAACCTTGAAATTTATTTAGAACTGAAATGAAAGTATAGCCACTACCGTGGTCTACGAAGACGATTAAAAACTGAAATAAACTTTACAAGAGGAATGATTGGAAATCTTCCAAGTTACTTCTGCAGAGATTGCCAATGTCCGTTTTATAGTCATGAGGTAACTTGATGGTAGCCGTTTAGCTTTGCTAGAAATGGTTTTTGATTGAAAATAGTTTTCTTGGTTGTAATTTTGTTGCAGGATATCTTTCATTTTCTTTTTTTGACACGTTCTGCTCCTTGCTTTTTTACTCTGATGTATTTCTTGCTTGAAATCTTCCTTGACATTGCACCACTACTTTTGCACTCTTTCCTGCATTATTTCGTTAAATATACGGAAAATATTTGATAATTTTTATGATTTTACAAGGATATTTATATATTTAAAATCTAGCAAAATGCACTTATCACCTGCACCTGCGGTCCCCAATCCGCAGGTGCGGTTATGACAGGAACTCAACAGCTTCAGCTGCAAAGTCCAACTCCCAAACTTCCCGATAACCATCCGAAATTATCCCAGGCGCACGGGACCTCAACCAAAAGTAAGAACAAGTCATATACCACTATTCAAACTTATATCAATCTTCTAAACACCCAAAACAATGCTGAAACACCAAATTACCCTCAGATTCAAGCCTAAGGATTCCCAAAACTACCGAATTCCACAAACGATCAAAAAGTCTATCAAACCTCACCCGAATGACCTGAAATTTTGCACACGTGTCATAAATGACACAACAGAACTACTTCAATTTCCATAATTCTATTTTGACCCTGATATTAAAATTTTCACTATCAACTAAAAAATGCCAAAATTTTACTTTTTCCAATTCAAGCCTAAATCTACCACGGACCTCCAAAATACATTTCGATCACGATTTTAAGTCCAAATCACCTAACAAAACTATCCGAACCATCATACTTCACATCCGAGCCTTTTTGACATAAGTCAACGTCCGGTTGACTTTTCCAACTTAAGCTTACTCAAAAGAGACTAAGTGTCTCAAACCTCTCCAAAACCACTCCGAACCCGAACCAACTAACCCGATACCACATAATACAACTGTACAACACATAAAGAAGTAGAAATGAGGGAAACAGAGCGATAACTCATGAAACGACTGGTCGGGTCGTTACACATTTATGCTTGAACAAACGACGTCGAAACATAATAAAACGAGCGCAACACAACCCAAACCTATCTTAAACTCACCCGAGCCCCTCGAACCCCGTACGAACATACCAACAAGTTTCATAATATCATATGGACCCACTCGAGGCCTCAAATCATGCATAACAACATTAAAACGATGAAACGCACCTCAAATCAAACTTAATGAACTTTCGACTTACAAAAACTCGCACCAGAACATATCAAATCAATTCAGAATGAACTAAAATTGCACACACAAGTCCTAATACATCATACAAAGCTACTCGTACCCCTAAACTAGTAAGCAAAATGTAAATGCTCAAAACGACCAGTCAGGTCGTTATATGTGCTTAGCAAGTGATCAAATTATAATCTCACATTTATTAAATATGGTTGGTGGTCAGATGCTATTGAAACACACACACACACAAACACACACACATATATAAAATAATTTAATTTTTTAGAAATCATATAATTCTTAATTGGTTGGGTAGCGGAATTTTCTTTTAAAAATAAAGTATTAATGAGTTAATGACAAACTAAGTTAAGTCTTGGACTTTGTTGTAATGAATTTGTGTCTTTCTAAATTTCATCTAAACCTAAACTTCAATCACCATATTTTTTCTAGCATAAACTACGGTCATATGAAATTATGAGTAGTTAATAAATATTACCAAAATAATCTATTAAAATATCTTCTTTATTTATACTTCTAATTAGAAATTATACGCTCACAAATTCATAAAATATTAAAATATCTTCTTTAATCTATGATTATAATCCATTTGGAATCATTTTGCATACTTTAAATTATGTCACTAAATATCAAGTTATATTTGTCCTTTTGATATCTGCTTATTCCTTAGCACACTTGCTTTCTTAAAAATATGTCTTTTAATAAATTATCCAATGATATGACCAGAAAACATAATTAATGAATAATAAATGGTTAAGAAGCAATGATCTTAAAAAAATTGTGTCTAAACGTATATTATTATTATTATTATTATCTATATTTTATTATAAAGTATGAATACAATATCAATTTATAAAAATAACCTTTTAATATTAATCATAATAACTCATAACAAAAGGACATAACCGGAATTCTAGATATTAGCCTTGTAATCCTATTAGTTTTAGGACATAATACTATACGTTAAGAATCCTATATGATTAACTTTGGGAATCCTATTGGTATAATTGCTTTCGAGCATAACGAAATGCCTAAACAAAACCAAAAACTAACCTAAAAGAATATTGTATCGTCTAATATTTAGGATATAATTCTTATTTGACTTAAACTCCAGTTTGCACTACATTGGTATTCATTAACAATAACAACAATAACCCAGTAAAATCCCACGATGGTAGTATGTACACAGACCTTACCCCTACCCCGAATGGGTAGAGAGGCTGTTTCCGAAAGACCCTCGGCTCAAGATAATAAAAAGACAAAAGGACAGTATATTAGATTCACCACGGAGATCATAAGAAACATAGGAACATAAAATGCAGAAAAGTGCAAAGCAAAAACGATGGCTAGTAAATGGATCCTGCATCGAAAATAGAAAATAGTAAGACACGACATTGCCCCTAGCTATCTTAGATAATACCCTAATGTACTAGGCTTACACAGTTACAAAGTAACGCAAGACTCAACTACCTCATAGCCTACAACTGTAATACTCGACCTCCACAACTTCTTATCAAGTGTCATGTCCTCTGAAATCTGAAGTCTCACCATATCCTGCCTGATCACCTCTCCCCAATACTTCTTAGGTTGTCCTCTACCTCTTCTCGTGTCTTCCACAACCATACGCTCACACCTCCTTACTGGAGCATCTAGGCTTCTCTTCCGTACATGCCCGAATCATCTGAGCCTCGCTTCCCGCATCTTGTCATCAATGGGAGCCACGTACACCTTCTCTCAAATAGCATCATTCCTAATCTTCTCCATCCTAGTGTGCTCACACATCCACCTCAATATCCTCATTTCTGCTACTTTCATCTTTTGGATATGTGAGTTCTTAACAGGCCAACACTCATCCCATACATCATGTCTGGTCTAACCACTACTTTATAGAACTTACCTTTAAGTATATTTAGCACTCTCTTGTCACACAAGACTCCAGATGCTAACCTCCACTTCATCCATCCTACCCCAATACGGTGTGTGACATCCTCGTCGATCTCTTCTTCCCCGTGAATAATCGAACCAAGGTACTTGAAGCTGCCTCTACTTGGGATAACTTGTGACTCAAGCCTCACATCCACATTCACTTCCCCCAGCTCAGCGTTGAACTTACACTCGAGGTATTTCGTCTTCATTCTGCTTAGCTTGAAACCCTTAATCTCAAGAGTATGTCTCAAGACTTCCAATCTCTCGTTAACACCGGCTCGTGACTCATCAATCAGAACTATGTCATCGGCGAATAGCATGCACCATGGCACCTCCCCTTGAATATGGTTTGTAATCGCATCCATTACTAGGGCGAATAAGAGCGTACTGAGCGTAGAGCCTTGGTGTAGCCACATTTCAACCAAAAAATGCTCAGAGTCGCCTCCTACTGTCCTAACCCGAGTCTTATCCCCATCATACATGTCCTTAATTGCCATAATATAAGGAACCGATACCGCTTTTGCCTCCAAGCATCTCTAGAGAACTTCTCTAGGAACCTTGCCATATGATTTCTCTAGGTCAATAAACACCATGTTCAGATCCTTCTTTCTCTCTCTGTACAGTTCTGCCAACCTCCTCACAAGGTGTATAGCTTCTGAGGTGGAGCGACCCGGCATGAACCCGAACTGGTTGTTGGATACAGACACTGTCATCCTTATCCTTGCTTCAACCACTCTCTCCCATACTTTCATGGTATAACTCGGTAATTTAATACCCCTATAGTTGTTACAACTCTGGATATCACCTTTGTTCTTATACAATGGAACCACCATACTCCACACCCACTCATCCGACATCCTCTTCGCCTTAAAAATAACATTAAATAACCCAGTCAACCACTCCACACCTACTGTCCCTACATACTTACAAAATTCCACCGGAATCTCGTCTGGCTCGGTCGCTCTGCCCCTACTTATAGTAGGCTCTACAAGAAAATTGACCTCCTCTCCTTTTTGTTAAAGCCAATTTAGTCATTAGTAAAGCCGAAGTAAATGGAGGTATTACTGTGAAGAACATAGATATCTTTAGATGATGAATATGTAGAGATGTATTCGTTAAAAAAAAATGAGATGGAAAAAAAAATCTACAACTATGCCGTATCGTGATATTTATAATAGTGGGGGATTATGGGACAAAAAATAAATTCACTTGGTTTCAGACTGGGTACAACCCAAGGTCATCATTCCCTTTGGTTTTTACAACCAAAAAAATTATTCTGAAGGTTTAAAAGAAGATAAAAAAACAAGAGATTGTATCAAGATTATGTACAAAAGAATATGAGAATGTTTTCTAGCGTCGAGGGAATTGCACGTGTAGAGATTCAAAAAAGAATCGATCTAATCCAAGTCATAATCTTTATGGGATTCCCAAAAATATTAATAGAAAGTCGACTGCGCGGAATCGAAGAATTACAAATGACCTTACAAAAATAATTTAATTGTGTAAACCGAAAATTGAACATTGTTGTCACAAGAATTGCAAAACCTTATGGAAACCCTGATATTCTTGCATAATTTATAGATGGACAGTTAAAGAATAGAGTTTCCTTTCGAAAAGCAATGAAAAAGGCTATTGAATTGACATAACAAGCAGATACAAAAGGAATTCAAATAAAAATTGCGGGGCGCATCGACGGAAAAAAAATTGCACGTGTCGAATGGATCAGAGAAGGTAGGGTTCCCCTACAAACGATTCGAGCAAAAATTGATTATTGCTCTTACACAGTTCGAATTATCTATGGAGTATTGGGCATCAAAATTTGGATATTTCTAGACGAGGAATAATTTTACTACTTGTCTTTCCATTCTGTCCAATGACTGAACAAAAAAAGAAAAATTCATTCTTTTTCAAATCAATCAAGGGAAACATTTATAATTCTTAATTCTTTAAGGTTGAATAAAAATTTGATTGATCATTTAATATAATTGCTATGCTTAGTGTGTGACTCGTTGGTTTTTTAAGGTTAGGATTAAAAAAGACCAGCCCACATAGTATGAACTAAAAACTATAGAACTAATAACCAAACCATCACTTCACATTATCTGGATCTAAAGAACCAGTCAAGATATGATATATAGGTTATATCTTTGTAGCAACTAAAATCTTTTGCATAAACAAAAAAGGAAATATTATTCTAAGTTGTAAAGCAAACTAGACAAAGAAGATGTGGATAAATAGAAGGATGAGAGAAAGAGAGAAAAATAATACCAATGATATAAAATTCTAATATGTAAGGTCTATGAGTAATCTCATAAAAGGCAGTGTAATAAAGCATCAATACGCATTCATACCATAATAAAATGAATCTTCTTATAGAAATAGAACAAAAAATCAAGAGCTTCGAGCCAATAAAGACTGAGAAGATTGACTCAAGAACCAATTTCATTCTGAGCTCCATTGTAGAATTCAGACCTAACCTGTGATGACCCGACCAGTCGTCTCATGAGTTACCGCTCCATTTCTCCCATTTATACTTCTTTATGCTTCGTTATCTGTGTTTTATGTGGTTGAGTTGACTGGTTTGAGTTCGGAGTGAATTTGGTAAGAAATGAGACACTTAGTCTCTTTTAAGAAGGCTTATGTTGGAAAAGTCAACCGAACATTGACTTATGAGTTAGAGGGCTCGGATGTGAGTTTTGATGGTCCAGTTAGCTTCGGGAGGTGAATTGTGACTTAGGAGTGTGATCAGAAGTGGTTTTAGAGGTCCGGTGTAGAATTAGGCTTCAATTGGCGAAGTTAGTATTTTGGCGAATTCCGGTTGATAGGTGAGATTTTGATCCGAGGGTCGGAATAGAATTCTGAGAGTTGCTGTAGATTCGTTATGTAATTTTGGGATGTGTGTGTAAAGTTTTAGGTCATTCGGAGGTGGTTTGGTTGGATTTTTTATCAAAAGCGTGTTTTGGAAGTTTTTAGAAAACTTAGGCTTGAATTCGATGTGAATTGATGGTTTGGGTGTTGTTTGAGGTGTTTTGATGATTGGAACAAGTTTGAAATAGGTTTTACGATGTTTTGGTACTTTTGGTTCAGGTCCCGAGGGCCTCAGGTTGTCAATCAGACCAAATTTGGAATTTTGGAGTTGCAGATTCTGCTGTTATGATGTTGCAGGGTGTTTGGCCTTCACGATCGGGGGGTGGTGTCGCGATCACATAGAAGCAATTTGGGAGGCAAGAAATTTGTTCATTGCATTTGCGTTTGAGTGTTCACGATCGTGGAGGACTAGATGGTGGTGCTTCGCGTTCGCATAAGACCCTTCGCGTTTGCATAGATGGATTTGAGGGTCATGGGCCATTGTCCTTCGCATTCGCGCTAAAGGCTCGCGTTCGCGTAGTTTGGAGAAAGGAAGCATCGCGTTCGCAGGACTTTGTTCATGATCGCAAAGAGTATTTTGGGGTCTTGGAAAAATTTCCCTTCGTGATTGCGAGTCTTGGGCCGTGATCGCATAGAAGGAAGTGCAGAAGCTGGGCAGAAAGTTATAAATATTTCATCCGCGAGTTTTAGCCATTTTTCCACCATAGTTGGGTATTTTGAGAGCTCTTTGAGGGAAATTGAAGAGGGATTCAAAGAGAATTGATTGGAGGTAAGTTTCATGAACCAAAATCGTGATTCTATTATGAAATTAACCTAGAAATTCATGGAATTTAAGCTAAAAATGGAAGAACTAGGGCTTGGGGTTTCGAGAGTTTAAATTGGGTTTTGAAGGGCCATTTGAGGTCGGATTTGAGAACCTTTGATATGTATGAACTCGTGGAAGGATAAGGAACCCGTTGATGTGGAAATTTTTGAGTTTCGAGAAGTGGGCCCGGGGCTCAGGTTTTGTTAATTTCAGGATTTTTGATATTTTTCGATTGTTTTTGTTTGGGCTTTGTTACCTTAGCATATTGTGACGTATTCGTTCTGATTTTACTTAGATTCGATATGCGTGGAGGCCGATTCAAGAGGCAAAGGTGTCGCGAGCTAGAGATTTAGCCAGTTTGAGGTGAGTAATGATGTTAAATGATGTCCTGAGGGTTTGAAACCCCAGATTGCACATCGTAGTGATATATTGAGGTGACTCGCACGCCGGATAGCGAGCGTGGGGTAGAGCACCATTGGCTATTGTAACTTGGTCCATCCCGATTGACGAATTTACAACTTATTTGACCGAAACTTATTTGTTATCATCATGATTTGGACTAATTGCCCTATTTGGGCTTCGTGCCAACTATTTGAATCCATCGGGAAGTTTGACTGATTTTCCTCACTTTACTTGTTAAAAATCATATCCTCAGTCATGTGTCTATCCATTTTAAACAATTTGAGATGGTTTATCATTCTAATCCTAAATGAGGGGAATCTATGGGCTGAGATCCCTGCCTTCTATTATTGTGACCGAGAGGCTGCGAGGTTAATGACTGAGAGGGGTTGAGAACCCAACATGAGGATATTCTATATGTGATGGATCGAGCTGTACGCCGCAACAATACTTATATGGATCGGGTTGCGCGCCACAACAATATAGAGCTTGCGCTGTAGGAGCCCCTCCAGAGTCTACACACCCCCAGTGAGCGCAGTCGACTATCTAGATGGATCGGGCTACCGGCTGCAGCGATGTACGAATCGGGCTGCACACCACAGTAGTTATTCTGATTTCTATTATTACGAGAGATATATGAGCCGAGTGTTGAGAATGAGTACTAAGTGATGAGAGTGAGCCCGAGGGGCAGATTTCTACTTGTTAATTACCTGTTAGATTACCTGTTTTACCTGATTTGAAGAGATTTCATTCGACTTCTTTGCTGGTTTACTGCTTAAGTGATTTTTCTGCTTTGATATAGAATTGCTTTATGCCTTTACGTGTTTTCATGCTTTTAACCATTATTTATAATTATTACTCACTGGGTCGGAGTACTCACATTACTCCCTATACCATATGTGCAGATACAGGCATAGCAAAGTCCGTTCCTGAGTGCTGATCCTCCTAGTCTAGGTAGTGATTTGGAGACTACAAGGTAGTTGTTGGCGTCCGCAGCCCCTGTGCCTCCCCTATATTATCATTTTTATGTTCTTAGAACTATTGTATCAGACTTAGTGTCTAGTAGACTGGTATCCGAATTTCTTAGTTGCTCGTGACTTGTGACACCCCGGTTTGGGCTATGTCGAGATGGTTTCTTCTATTGTTATCGTTACTTCCACAGATTATGGTTATTATATTATGTTATAACTGTTTATGGTATTTAATTGTTTAAAAGAGGTGTTCTATTTGGTCTGGCTGGCCTTGTCTTCACGAGAGGCGCCCTCACAATCGGGTTTGAGAATTTGGGTTGTGACAAGTTGGTATCAGAGCCTAGATTACGAGGTCTCACGAGTCATGAGCGGGTTTAGTAGAGTTTTGTGGATCAGTACGGAGACGTCTATACTTATCCTCGAGAGGCTGCAGAACCTTTTAGGAAAACACTTCACGTTCTTGAAATTTTTATCGTGCGAACTTGTTGATCCGAGTGCTAAATTTCTATTATTCTATTCTCTCGTGCTACCGGACGAGGTGGACGACCGCCAGTACCACCCAATGAGGCCACCAGAGGCCATGGACATGGTCGTGACAAAAGTAGAGTAGCGAGGGAAACACCTGTTGATCCACCAGTTGTCCCAACTCCAGATCAGGCTCCAGCAACACCAGTTCAGGCACCAGCTGTGCCCATCGTGATCCCGGGTCTACAGGAGCCCTTGGCACAGATCTTGACAGTTTGCACTGATCTGGCTTAGGAAGTTTTAGCCACCACAATAGCATATACTTCACAAGCCGGGGGAGGAAATTAGACTCCCGCTGCTCGCACACCTGAGTAGGTAGTGCAGGGACTACAGACACCGGAGGTACTTCCAGCCCAGCCGGTTACACCAGTGCAGGAGTTCAGGGTCCCAGTTATGTCGGATGATGAGCAGCGTCATCTTGAGAGGTTTGGTAGACTCCATCCTCCATCATTCAGTGGTGCTGAGGGCGAGGATGCCCAGGGTTTTCTGGACAAGTGTCAGCGGATGCTCTGTACAGTAGGGATTCTTGGGTCTAGTGGTGTGGCATTCACTACCTTTCAGTTTTCTGGGGCTGCCTTCACTTAATGGGAGGTGTATGAGAGGCGTAGGCCTGTTGGTGCAGCGCCTCTTACTTGGCAGGAGTTCTCCACTCTCTTCTTGGAGAAGTATGTACCGCAGTCCCGCAGAGAGGAGCTGCGCAGATAGTTTGAGTGGTTGAGACAGGTGGATACGACAGTGTCCCATATGAGATGAGGTTTTCAGAGTTAGCTCGCCATACCGTTTGGATGGTTCCGACTGATCGCGAAAGGATCAGGAGATTTATTGATGGCCTTAACTACTATCTCCGTATTCTTATGACTATAGAAAGAGTATTGGGTGCTACATTTGAGGAGGTGGTTGATATAGCTCGAGAGATTGAGGCGATTTGTCGTCAGGATCGAGGGGAGAGGGATGCCAAAAGGCCTCGAGGTTCTAGCAGTTATAGTGATGCTCCTTCGAGGGGCCAGTTCCAGCATGGTAGAGGTCGTTCTTTCAAGCCTGCTCAATTGGCCCGTATAGAGTATCGTGGGGCATGTTCAGGTCGTGGTTATCATGGGTCTCAGTAGGGCCAGTCATCACTGAGTGCCCTCCCAGCTCATAGTTCATCTCGTGCCCCATCAGTCTAGGGTTCTTCCGTGCCATGTCCTTCTACTGGTCACTCCAGTGTGAGGGGTTCCCTTCAGTCCCCTTCCCCAACACCTGGGAGTTGTTATGAGTTGGAGGAGTTTGGACATATGAGGAGGCAGTGTCCTCGTAGTGTTGCTAACTCATCTCAGCAGAGGGGTCAGACCTCGACTTCTGCTCCAGTTACTTCACCACCCGCCCAACCAGATATGGGTGGAGGTCAGGCAGCTAGGGGTCGCCCTATAAAGGGAGGTCGATCAGGCGGTGGCCAGGCTCGTTTCTATGCTATTCCAGGCATGCCAGACGCTATTGGTTCAGATGTTGTCATTATAGGTATTGTTTCAGTCTGCCACAGAGATGCCTCTATATTATTTAATCCCGGTTCCACATATTCTTATGTGTTTTCATATTTTGCTCATTATTTGGGTACGTCCTGAGAGTTTCTTGCTTTACCTGTTTATGTATCTACCCCAGTGGGCGATGCTGTTATGGTAGATCGTGTGTACCGGTCACGTGTAGTGACTATTGGGGGTCTGGAGACCCGAGTTGATCTATTTCTATTGAGCATAGTGGATTTTGATGTCATTTTAGGCATAGATTGGTTATCTCCGCGTCATGCTATTCTAGACTTCATGTTAAGACAGTCACTTTAGCTATGCCGGGTGTACCGCGGATCGAGTGGCGTGGTGTGAATGATTATGTTCCGAGTAGAGTGATTTCTTTCTTGAAAGCCCAGCATATGGTTGGGAAGGGTTGTCTCTCATATATTGCCTTTGTGAGTGATATTGGATCTGAGGCTCCCAGTATTGATTCTTTCCTAGTTGTGAGGGACTTCTCTGATATATTTCCTACAGACCTGCCGGGCATGCTACCCGACAGGGATATTGAATTTGGTATTGACCTGGTGTCGGGCAGTCAACCCATTTCTATTCTGCCATATCGCATGGCACCAGCAGAGTTGAAAGAATTGAAGGAGCATTTTCAGGAACTCCTAGATAAGGGGTTCATTCGGCCTAGTGTGTCAGCTTGGGGTGCGCCAGTTCTGTTTGTGAAGAAGAAGAATGGCACAATGAGAATGTGCATCGATTATAGGCAATTGAACAAGGTAACAATTAAGAACAAATATCCCTTGCCTCTCATTTATGATCTATTTGACTAGCTTCAGGGAGCGAGGGTGTTCTCCAAGATTTATCTCCATTCGGGCTATTACCAGTTGAAGATCAGGGATTCAGATATTCCTAAGACTGCTTTCAGGATTAGATATGGTCGCTATGAGTTTTTTGTCATGTCTTTCGGGTTGACCAATGCCCCAACAATATTCATGCATTTGATAAACAATGTATTTCAACCTTAACTGTATTCATTTGTTATTGTTTTCATTGATGATATTCTGGTGTACTCGCGTAGTCAGGAGGAGCACGCAGAGCATTTGCGAGTTGTATTGTAGATATTGAGGGATGCGAAGCTTTATGCAAATTTATTCAAGTGTGAGTTTTGGCTCGGTTCAGTGGCTTTCTTGGGACACGTGGTGTCCATCGAGGGTATTCAGGTTGATCTAAAGAAGATAGAGGTGGTTCAGAGTTGGCCTAGACCTCCCTCAGCCACAGAAATTTGTAGCTTTCTTGGGTTGGTAGGCTATTACCGTCGGTTTGTTCAGGGATTTTCATCCATTGCATTGCCCTTGACCAAGTTGACTCAGAAGGGTGCTCCATCTGTATGGTCGGACGAGTGTGAGGAAAGCTTTCAAAAGCTCAAGACAGCTTTGACCATAACTCCAGTCATATATCATGTATTATGATGCTTCAAGAGTTGGGATTGGTTGTGTATTGATGCATGAGGGTAGAGTTACTGCTTATGCTTCTCGTCAGTTGAAGCCCCATGAGAAGAACTACCCTGTTCATAATTTGGAGTTGGCTACTATAGTTCATGCATTGAAGATTTGGAGCCATTACTTGTATGGCATATCTTGTGAGGTATTCACTGACCATCGCAGTCTTCAGCATTTGTTCAAGTAAAAGGATCTTAATTTGAGGCAGCAGAGATGGCTAGAGTTGCTTAAGAATTATGATATTACTATTTTGTACCATCTAGGAAAGGCCAATATGGTGGCCAATGCTTTGAGCCAAAAGGCAGTGAGTATGGGGAGTTTGGCATATATTCTAGTTGGGGAGAGACCCCTTGTAGTGGATGTTCAGGCCTTGGCCAATCAGTTTGTGAGATCAGATATTTCGGAGCCTAGTCAGGTTTTGGCTTGCGTGGTTTCTCAGTCTTCTTTATATGATTGCATCAGAGAGCGCCAGTATGATGATCCGTATTTGCTTGTCCTTAAGGACGAGGTTCAGCATGATGATGCCAGAGGTGCGACCATTGGTGATAATGGAGTGTTGAGAATGTAGGGCCGGATTTGCATGCCCAATGTGGATGGGCTTCGGAAGTTGATATTGGAGGAGGCCCATAGCTCGCGGTATTCCATTCATCCGGGTGTCGCGAAGATGTATCAGGATCTTAGACAGCATTATTGGTGATGGAGAATGAAGAAAGATATTGTGGGGTTTGTAGCTCGGTGTCTCAATTGTCAGCAGGTGAAATATGAGCATCAGAGACCGGGTGACTTACTTCAGCAGATGGTTATTCCTGAGTGGAAGTGGGAGAGGATCACTGTGGGTTTTGTTATTGGACTACCTCGGACCTTGAAGAAGTTCGATGCTATTTGGGTAATTGTAGACAGGCTGACCAAGTCCATGCACTTCATTCCTATCTGTACTACTTATTCTTCTGAGCGACTGACAAAGATATATATATTCGGGAGATTGATCGGTTGCATGGTGTCCTACTTTCCATCATATCAGATCAGGGCACTCAGTTTACTTCCCACTTTTGGAAATATATTCAGCGAGAGTTGGGTATTCAGGTGCAGTTGAGCACAGTTTTTCACCCTCAGACGGACGGACAGTCTGAGCGCACCATTCAGATATTGGAGGATATGCTACGCACAAGTGTTATTAATTTCGTAGGGTTATGTGATCAGTTTCTACCGCTTGCAGAGTTTGCTTATAACAATAACTACCAGTCGAGTATTCAGATAGCTCCATACGAGGCTTTGTACGGGAGGCGGTGTAGATATCCAGTTGGTTGGTTCGAGCCTGGTGAGTCTAGGCTACTGGGGACATATTTGGTTCAGGATGCTTTAGATAAAGTAAAGGTAATTTAGGAGAGACTTCGTACAACGCAGTCGAGGCAGAAGAGTTATGCGGATCGGAAGGTTTGAGATGTATCCTATATGGTTGGTGAGAAGGTCCTATTGAAGATGTCGCCCAGGAAGGGTGTTATGAGATTCGAAAAGAAAGGAAAGTTGAGTCCGCGATTTATTAGGCCTTTTGAGTTACTTCGGAGGATTGGGGAGATGGATTATGAGCTTGCCTTGCCACCCAGATTGTTGAGTGTGCATCCGGTTTTCCATGTTTCTATGCTCCGAAAGTATATTAGGGACCCGTCCCATGTTCTGGATTTCAGTACGGTTTAGTTGGATGGTGATTTGACTTATGATGTAGAGCCAACAACTATTTTGGAGTGACAGGTTCGAAAGTTGAGGTCAAAGGATATAGCTTCAGTGAAGGTGCAGTGAAGAGGTTGGCCCGTGGAAGAGGCTACCTGGGAGACCGAGCGGGAGATGCGGAGCAAATATCCTCACCTATTTGAAGATTTAGGTATGTTTCTTGACTCGTTCGAGGATGAACATTTGATTAAGTTGGGGAGGATGTGATGACCCGACCAGTCGTCTCATGAGTTACCGCTCAGTTTCCCCATTTTTGCTTATTTATGCTTCGTTATCCGTGTTGTATGGTCGAGTTGATTTGTTTGAGTTTGAAGTGAATTTGGTAAGAAATGAGACACTTAGTCTCTTTTAAGAAGGATTATGTTGGAAAAGTCAACTGGACGTTGACTTATGAGTTAGAGGGCTCGAATGTGAGTTCCGATGCTTCAGTTAGCTTCGGGAGGTGAATTGTAACTTAAGAGTGTGATCGGAAGTGGTTTTGGAGGTCTGGTGTAAAATTAGGCTTGAATTGGCGAAGTTAGTATTTTGGCGAATTCCAGTTAATAGGTGAGATTTTGATCCGAGGGTCGGAATGGAATTTCGAGAGTTGTTGTAGCTTTTTTATTTGATTTGGGATGTGTGTGTAAAGTTTCAGGTGATTTGGTTGAGTTTTTGATCAAAAGCGTGTTTCGGAAGTTTTTAGAAAACTTAGGCTTGAATTCCATATGAATTGATGGTTTGGGTGTTGTTTGAGGTATTTTTATGATTGGAACAAGTTTGAATGAGGTTTTAGGATGTGTTGGTGCTTTTGGTTGAGGTCGCGAGGGCCTTGGGTGGTCAATCGGACCAATTTTGGCATTTTGGAGTTGCAGATTCTACTATTATGATGTTGCAGGGTGTTTGGCCTTCGCGATTGGGGGGTGGTGTCGTGATCGCGTAGAAGCAATTTAGGAGGCAGGAAATTTGTTCATTGCGTTTGCGTTTGAGTGTTCGCGATCGCGGAGGACTAGATGGTGGTGCTTTACATTCGCATAGAAGGATTTGAGGGTCAGGGGCCATTGCCCTTCGTGTTCGCGGCTGGAGGCTCGCGTTCGCGTAGATTGGAGAAAGGAAGCATCGAGTTTGTAGGACTTCGGTCGCGATCGCATAGAGTATTTTGGGGTCTTGGAAAAATTGCCCTTCGCGATCGCGGGTCTTGGGCCGCGATCGCATAGAAAGAAGTGCAGAAGTTGGACAGAAAGTTATAAATATTTCATCAACGAGTTTTAGCCATTTTTCCACCATAGTTGGGTATTTTGAGAGCTCTTTGAGGTAAATTGAAGAGGGATTCAAGGAGAATTTATTGGAGGTAAGTTTTATGAACCAAAAACTTGATTCTATTGTGAAATCAACCTAGAAATCCATGGAAATTAAGCTAAACTAGAAGAACTAGGGTTTGGGATTATGAGATTTTAAATTAGGGTTTGAAGGGCCATTTGAGGTCGTATTTGAGAACTTTTGATATGTATGAACTCATAAGGATAAGGAACCCGTTGATGTGGAAATTTCTGAGTTTTGAGAAGTGGGCCCGGGGCTTGGGTTTTGCTAATTTCGAGATTTTTGATATTTTTTGATTGTTTTTGCTTGGTCTTTGTTCCCTTTGCAAATTTTGACGTATTCGTTCTGATTTTAGTTAGATTCGACGTGTGTGGAGGCCGATTCGAGAGGCAAAGGCATCGCGAGCTTGATATTTAGCCGGTTCGAGGTGAGTAATGATGTTAAATAATGTCTTGAGGGTTTGAAACCCCGGATTGCACATCGTAGTGCTATATTGAGGTGACTCGCATGCCGGATAGCGAGCGTGGGATAGAGCACCGTTGGGAATTGTGACTTGGTCCATCCCGATTGATGAATTTATTACTTATTTGACTGAAACTTATTTGTTATCATCATGATTTAGGCTAATTACCCTATTTGGGCTTCGTGCCAACTATTTGAATCCTTTGGGAAGTTTGACTGATTTTCCTCACTTTACTTGTTAAAAATCATATCCCCAGTCACGTGTCTATCCATTTTAAACAATTTGAGATGGTTTATCATTCTAATCCTAAATGAGGGGAAT
This sequence comes from Nicotiana glauca, assembly GCA_026770625.1. Lineage (NCBI taxonomy): Eukaryota > Viridiplantae > Streptophyta > Magnoliopsida > Solanales > Solanaceae > Nicotiana > Nicotiana glauca. The sequence continues at coordinate 114,538 of MU783194.1, read as the reverse complement.
CTGTGGGCTGAGATCCCTACCTTCTATTATTGTGCCCGAAAGGCTGTGAGGTTAATGACTGAGAGGGGTTTAGAACCAATGTGAGGATATTCTATATGTTATGGATCGGACTGCATGCCGCAGCAATACTTATATGGATCGGGCTGCGCGCCCCAGCAGTATATTGCTTGGGCTGTAGGAGCCCCTTCAGAGTCTGGACACCCCAGTGAGCGCACTTGACTATCCATATGGATTGGGCTGCACGCCGCAGCGATGTACGGATCGGGCTGCACGCCGCAACGATTATTCAGATTTCTATTATTACGAGAGATATATGAGCTGAATGCTTAGAATGAGTGCTAAGTGATGATAGTGAGCCCGAGGGGCAGATTTTTACTTGTTAATTACCTATTAGATTACCCGTTTTACCTGATTTGAAGAGATATCATTCGACTTCTTCGATGGTTTACTGCTTAAGTGATTTTACTGCTTTGATATAGAATTGCTTGTGCCTTTACATGTTTTCTTGCTTTCAGCCATTATTTATAATTATTACTCACTAGGCCAGAGTACTCACATTACTCCCTGCACTGTGTGTGCAGATACAAGCATAGGAGAGTCCGCTCCTGAGTGCTGATCCTCCCAGTCCAGGCAGTGATTTGGAGACTACGAGGTAGCTATTGGCATCCTCAGCCCCTGTGCCTCCCCTATCTTATCATTTTTATGTTCTTAGAACTATTGTATTAGACTTAGTATCCAGTAGACTGGTATCCGAATTTCTTAGTTGCTCGTGACTTATGACACCCCCGGTTTGGGCTGTGTCGGGATGGTTTCTTCTATTGTTATCGTTAATTCTGCAGATTATGGTTATTATATTATGTTATAACTGTTTATGGTATTTAATTGTTTAAAATGGGTGTTCTATTGGTCTGGCTGGCTTTGTCTTCACGAGAGGCGCCCTCACGATCGAGTTTGAAAATTTGGGCCGTGACATAACCATTAAGTAAGAAGTGATGGGACCGACGGAACTTATGGATGCAAAAGATTCTATTGAAAAAGGAATCTTCATGATTCACTGGTCGGGATGGCAGAACGAACCAGAGATTAATTGATGTATTCGGAGATCTGAGAAGTCACGAGTTAACCCTACAAATGAAATAGGGATTGAAAGAGTCAATATTCGCTCGTGAAAACTTTTTTTAAATTGAAAAATTTAGGAAAATACAATAAAGTACAAAATAAGGATTTGGTGTAATAATACAATTTTTTGTAGATTTCTATTTTATAAAATTAAAGAGTTTAGTTATCTATTCAAACAAGATATACAAATTACTAATAGATTGAATGAAATCTCAAAGAATCCCACGTTCAAGGTATTACTCAGTAAATACACATATATCTTAACTTATGATTGACTATTCTAGCTTAATTAAAATTAAAATTTTTTGAATCCTTTTATTCGCGAGGAGGGATGAGAAGAAACTCTCACGTCCGGTTCTA
>MU783194.1:61144-98141 GCA_026770625.1 Nicotiana glauca | reverse complement strand
ATTTGCGCATGCCTGTGTTGCTGCCTGAACTTGATTAAGTTATTGTTGCCCTTTTGTGGCTTAAACATAATTGGATTATGTTTTAAAGAGAAATTTGGGAAATTTTCCTACGAAAGAACTACATGTTTATTTGTTTCCTCTATTGATTAGAATCATGTCCATGAAGAATAAATCCACGGATTAATATGTGTAATGAAGATAAATGATCATTGGACCATTAGAGTGTGTCAAATTTGACCATCTCGTCTCTACCCCTTCAGGATTAGGCGGGACACTCACTAAGTACACGTTGATTACTTACTCATACTACACTTCTGTGCATTTTTGTTGCACAGGTTCATGATATATTAGCGGCCTACTGGGCGCAGCAGCACAGACGATTCAGGGACTAGGTGAGCTGCAAATTGCGAGGCAACCTGCAGCTAGTGTAGTTCCTTTCTATACTTTGATTATTTATTTCCTGTCAATTGTATTCTGGACAGAGATGGTATTTATTTCATTATCAGTAGTCGCTCATGCACTTGTGACACCGGGTTCTGGGATAGTTTTCGAAAAGTTTGATTTAATTGTTATTGTTAATTTGAATTGAAGCAAAAACCCCTTTTTATTTGTGAAAATGGAAGGAAAATTCTGGAATTTGATGTATTTAAAAAGGATTTTTAAATCGGTAATCTAATTGGCTGGCCTGACAGCGGTGTCCGGCGCCACCACGACCCTTAGTGGATTTTGGGTCGTGACATTGCAAATGTCAAATCAAGAGGCATGATACTATTATCAATAATAATAAATGATGTACCAACAACGATTTTATTATGAGGACAATCACTTTAGATCTGATATACCTCTTCAAATGACTGAAATAACCATCACAAATACATCAGAGCAGAGCAATGGTGCTAAATTTATAAGGTTTGCAAAATTGATAATATGGGATGAAACGCTTATGGCTAAGTATCAAATGATCGAAACAATTGTTCGAAGTTTTGGAGATATATTAAATATCAATGAATCATTTGGTGAAAAGTTAGTGATTTGGAAGGTGATTTCTGTCAGTTACTACCAATAGTTCCAAAATCAACGAAAGTAGAGACTGTAAACTAGCTTGCCAAAACTATACTTAAGGCCTCAAAAGAAAAAAAATTAGCTAACAAGAAATATAAAGTAAGAACAGATTCAGTATAAAGTGGCTTCTTGCTTCGTGTCAGAAACGAAGAAGAACATCCAATAAAAGATGATTGGTTCTTCAACATTTGATTATCAATCCTAATAGTAATAATAGTGCATTTAATAAGGATACTATTTCTATCATTAGATTAGAACATAATTTGTGCAAATTGCATGATAGAAATTAAAAAGCTATCTGTAACGATCCGGCAGGTTGTTTGAAAAAAATTACGCCCGATTCCCTATTAATTGCTTTCTCTGTGTTTATTTTAGCTATTGTGAGTTGCCAAGAAGAATTATTTGGAGTTTCGGAGAGTTTTGGGACATTTAGTCCCTAAATGAGAGCTTAAATTCTAGAAATTTGATCGTAGTCGGAACAGTGTGAAGACGGCCTTGGAACAGAATTCTGATGGTTCTGTTAGCTCCGTTGGGTGATTTCAAATTTAGGAGTGTGTTCATATTATGTTTTGGAGGTCCGTAGCTAATTTAGGCTTGAAATGTCGAAAGCTGATTTTTTTGAAGTTTCCGCTTCGATAGTGAGATTTTGATCCGAGAGCCGGAATGGAATTTTGGAAGTTGGAGTAGCTTCGTAGTGTTAAATGTGATGTATGTGCAAAATTTCAGGTCATTCAGACGAGGTTTGATACACCTTTTGATCGAAAGTGTAATTTGAGAGTTTTTGGATTCTTAGGCTTGAATCCAATGTAAAATTTGTGTTTTGATGTTGTTTTGAGCGTTCTGAATATTGGAACAAGTTTGAATGATGTTTTAGGATTGGTTTGCATGTTTGGTTGAGGTCTCGGGGTCCTCAGGTAAGTTTCGGGGTGGTTCGGACCATTTTAAAGCTATTTTTAGCTGCTGGTTTTTGTCTACAACAGTGTTCTATGAGATCACGGGGAATTGGACGTGATCGCGATGAGTAAAATGCGAATAAAATGCCAATGCTTTGTGATCGCGGATGAACCTTCGCGATCGCATAGAGTAAATATTCTGTTGCACTAATCCCACTTTGGAAGCTTATATCTCACAATCTATAAGGAACTAGGAGCTGATCCAAAATAAAAGTTGTAGCCCTTTGTTTCTAGTTTTAAGAAATGTAAATTATGTGGAATTTTAAATTGTGTACAAAAAGTTATGGTGGCTACACTATAGGCTGTCCGGGAAGGGTTTAGAAATCTCTAATGCACAGGGCTGACTTTGGAAGCTTATATCTTGCAATATATAAAGAGTCAGGAAATTATCAAAATATGAAATTATAGCACTTTGTATCTAGTTTTCAGAAAATCAAACCATTTGTCATTTGGACTTGTGTGCAAAAGGTTATGACCATTACGTTGGAGGCTGTCCAGAAGAGCTGGAAACTTATTCGTTGTGATCACGAAGCATTGTCCGCGATCGCGAAGGGCAAATTTTGGGGTGATAAAAGTTGTGCTTCGCGATCTCAAAGAATTTTCCGCGATCGCAAAGAGTATATACATGTGCAGAATCTTTATTTCGAGGTTTCGGTCATTTTTAACATTTTTGGACCAAGGGAGCTGGGGTGAGGTAATTTTTTGAGAGATTTTCAAGGAAAACATCGGGGTAAGTGTTCTTAACTCAATTTCGGTTAGATTAACCGAATCCATTGTTTTTGTTATGATTAGGTTGGAAAAGCTTGAAAACCCTCTTTGATAGAATTGAGGATTTGATTTAGTAATTTTGGTATGGATAGACTCGTAGTTGAATGGGCATTCATATTTCATAACTTTTGCCGGATTCCAAGACGTGGTCCCCGCGGGCAATTTTTTGAGTTAATCGGATTTTATTGGAAAAAAATGTAGTATTTTCTTATGAAATTAGTTCTATAACTTTTGTTGACTGTATCGAATTATTTTGGCTAGATTCGAGCCATTCAAAGTTGAATATTCAAGGAAAAGGCCTACTAGTGGATTGAATTGGAGCAAGTTGAGGTAAGTGGCTTGTCTAACCTTGTGTGGGGGACTTCTCCTTAGGATTTGTATTGTTGATATTTGAAATGCCCTGTACGTGAGGTGACGAGTGCGCACATGTGATAATTGCTGAAAATTCGTTTTTATTAAGTACCTAAAGCTGTGTTTCCTTTCCCTATTATTACTACTTTAAATTTAAGCTTATTGTTATCTTAGGGAAGAATGTCTAAATGACTTAATTACTTAGTTGCTCAAACTGCCTTATTTGAATTATGTGCAGCATGCTAGATTAGAAATACCTATTTTACCTTGGTATGAAATTTGGATTGAACTGAATATTCTTTGTATTGCTATTGTGTGTTTACTTTGGGACTACGGGACGGTATTCCGGGAGATCCCCTGCATATTTACATTTGGGACTACGGATGTGGGATTCCGGTAGATCCTCCTTGTCTGTTTATTTAGGACTACCGATGTAGGATTCCGGTAGATCCCCCTCGTCTGTTTATTTGGGACTACGAATGTGGTGTTCCGATAGACCCCCCTGCACAGTTATATGGAACTACGGAACTGCACCCGGTAGATTCCCCCAGTACTGGGTATTTACATTTGGGACTACGGAACGAGATTCGGGTTGATCCCCGCGCACTATGAGTTGGACTACGGGACAATATCCCAGGAGATCCACTGGATATTTATATTTGGACTACGTGACGATATCCCGGGAGATCCACTTTATATTTATATTTGGGACTACAGGACGGTATTCTGGTAGATCCCCGATTGTTATCTCTGTGTTGAATTGTATTCTTTCAGTGATTACTTTGTCTCTGTTATAATTGTTGTTGTTCTTTCTACTCTGTGTTCTTATTATTGTTGCACTTGATTATATTGTTTTTTCCTACACTGATATACCTTGTATTTCATTTAACCTCAATAGGGCCTCGACCTTCTTCGTCTCTACTCAACCGAGGTTAGTCTTGGCACTTACTGAGTACCGTTGTGGTGTACTTATGCCCTTTCTGCGCATATTTTTCTTGTGCAGATCCAAATACTTCCACTTAGTCTTATCATCCTTGAGGCGAGACGCTTCTGTACAGATTTCAAGGTATATCTGCCGCGTCTGCATACCGATGATTCCTTTTCTATTCTCTGTACTAGTTTAGCCCTTCTATATTTTTCCTTATTGATAGACATTTCTGGAGCCAGAGCTTTTATGTGTATCTTAGCTTGTGATTCATGGGATTTCGAATTTTGGGAGGGTTAGGTTGTGATTTTTATACTGTTATATGTCAGACGGCATCTTAATATTGTTTCATCTACGTTATTAGGTTTTTAAATTTTTTTTCTTCTCCAATTGTTTCTTTTTCCGCATTTGTTAGGATTACCTAGTCGTAGATACTAGGTGCCGTCACGATATTTCACGGAGGGTGAACTGGATTCGTGACAAGTTGGTATCAGAGCTCTAGGTTCATAGGAGTCATGAATCACAAGTCAGTTTATTAGAGTCTCGTGGAACAAGAGGCTATGTAACTGTTAGGAAAATTTCACTTAATTTCATTCCTTATCGTGCGACAGTTATTCACCTTGAAGCCTATATCATATGTTCTTTTTGCATCCACTCGTGTGTGAAATTGCACACTCGGTATCAATTATGTTCCAACAGTTCGTGATACTGCAGATAGGGATATAAAGGAGCCTATAACTATTAAACCATTGTTGCCGTGTGTCATCCATATCGATAATACGGGAGTATCGAGAGATCATTCAGTTGTGCACATAGGGGTGTATTAGGTTCTGACATCTGGTTGATAAGTGCGATCTTAATAAGGTTTACTTAATTGCCTAATCATCACGATCGTGGTAAGGTCACGAGGTAGATGTAGATATGAAAATAGTTGGTGGTATTAGAGACTGTGTGGTTCATATGAGTTTTCTATTTGGCGAAGAGTACAACTAGCAACCGAGATACTGGAAAAAGTGAGTTTAAGTGTCATAAGGATGGCATGCGCCAAATAAATGGCTTGAGGTGTCTTATGATGGTGTCACACGAGCGATAAAGGTTAGTATTTGGGATTATCGGAATGTGTCTTATGGCTTCGCGCCAAGTGAAGGGAGTCCACTATCAACGATCAAATTATAGGGTCATGTGTCATATCCGTTTTGGCCTGAGATGTATTTTTGTGGTGTTCAAAAAAGGTCCTCTGAAACTTGTATATAAGTAAGAGCTGGGATTTGTATAGGATGATGCAGGGACATTGAAACAATTTCTGAATACTCACAGTGCTCCAGTTAATCAGGAAACTCACTTGGGGCAGTCATCTTTTTAATGCACCACTCGTATATGATTCCTACAATGGTTATTCTATTTATCCGGCACAGACTCAGTATGAGCAGCCAAACTGCAGATAGGTTGTTATGAATGTGGTGATACTAGGAACATCATGAGAAATTGTCCCATACTTGAGGGAAATCTATTTCATCAGAACACTCAGTCCACACACTCTATTATAGTTACTAATCTACATACGCTACAAGTTAGAGATGAAGGACAAACAGGTAGATGGCGCCTAAGAGGCGGGGGCCCGACCCATTGATATAATTTCTATGGTATGGCTGATGTTGCTACACCATATGTAGAGGTGTATCTATAGCCTGGAATACGGGGAACGTGCACCCATGATTCATCGGTCAAATTAGATATTTTATGTACGTATTTTCTAAAATTTGTTCAGTATTATGTATTGGCACCCATGCTCCATAAAAGTTGAATGGTGCACTTGGTAGTGCACCCATGCTATCGAAATCCTAGATCCGCCTCTGACCATATTGTGTCATTAAAAGTACGATCTCGAAGTGATTATAAAGTAACAATTTCAATAAATCGATCGGTTCTGAGTATTGAGGCAAGTCCTCTTAATATGACCCACTCATGAGTGAGCTTATTTACTTATGTGGGTATTTCTGTTGGGAGATTATATGGAGATAATTATGTCCATCATTATGCGTTGGTCATAACGAAATAGTCGTGAGGCTAAAAGTGACTTTTGTTAATCATTTCGGTAAGTTTGATGTAATTTTCAAATAATTGATTTCAATTGTGAGTTATATGCCCTACAGTATGAGGGATCATTATATGTTGTGATTTTGTTTGACGGAAATTATTTAAAGGAAGAAAGAAAGGAAATGGAATATTTTAGTTGGCACAATGTGCAAAATGCTTGTGATTCAGAGCTGAGGACGAGATCCTCGTGTTTTTATATGATGTAAAATATCTAAACCGGGCTACAAGCTACGGTGGATGTTATATAAGGACGAGTTCCTTGTGGTGAAAAATTTATGTGTTTAAACTCTCCCTTTGTGAAATTAAACATGTGTACTATATTTTAATCGGGAGTCATGCCTATTAGGGATTTGAAAATTTTTGTATGAATTTCTCTGTGTATAATTTTCCCAAGTCGTGTTGTAATTCTTGACTTTTAGCCTACGAAGTGAGTGCTAGGTAGCATTATATGTGACTCGTTAAATCGGGTAAGAAATTATGAGGTCTTCATGCCTCGTTGTTAGAAAATGGAGGTTTGAAATGAGATTTTGTTGGCATGACATTAATTGCGATTTTGTAATAGATTATGAACAACTATTAAGACCAGAGAAGTGGTCATGGTCATACATATAATGTGTTTCGTGTCCCAATATCACTATGATAATGTCGTGCTTGTAATACGGAGATTAGCGTTGTTGATATATACATTATGGTGATTTGTTGAGTTTTGGATTTGTTGTTAGGAGTTGTTTTGGTGTTACTCTGGCAGGTGGATAGTCCTAATTACAGGGGAGACTCTGCCGAAATTTCTAAAAAATTTAGGAGTTAGAAAAATAAAATTTGGGATATTAAGATATGCGAAGAAAGACATAAGATACATTGTGTATTTAAGGACGAATGACCCTAAGTGGGGGAGAATGTAACATTCAAAGTATTTAAGCGCTATTAAAGGTTGAAGTGTGTTGAAATGAGATTAATGCTTTGTGATGATGTGGAATTCGGGTCTTATGACGAATGTCAGATGTTGAAATTTTGGGTCCTGTCCTAAGGTTATGGACTAAGGATGAGGTGAGATCTTCAGTTAAGTTGAAGGATCAGTTACAGAATGTGAAGACCCGACCCGTCGTCTCAGGAGTTACCGCCCTATTTCCCCCGTTTTATGCTTCTTCATGTTTCATTATCAGTATTTGGTGTGTTAGAGTTGATTTGGATTGGTTTTGGTAGAAAATGAGGCAGTTAGTCTCTTGAAGGAAGGCTTGTTTTGGAAAAGTCAACCGGATGTTGAATATTGAGTTAGAGGGTTCGAATGCGATTTTCGGTGATTCGGTTAGCTTCGGGGTATGATTTGTGACTTAGGAGTGTGATTGGAATTTATTTTGGAGGTCTGGTGTAGAATTAGGCTTGAATTGGCGAAGTTAGCATTTTGGCGATTTCCGGTTGATAGGTGAGATTTTGATCCGAGGATCAGACTGGGATTCCGAGAGTTGCTGTAGCTTCGTTAGGTGATTTTGGATGTGTGTGCAAAATTTTAGGTTATTTTGAGGTGATTTGGTAAGGTTTTTGATCGAATGCGTATTTTGGAAGTTTTTGAAGAACTTAGGCTTGAATTCGATGTAATTTGATGATTTTGGTGTTAGTTGAGGTGTTTTGATGATTGGAGCAAGTTTGAATAATGTTTTAAGATGTGTTGGTACTTTTGGTTGAGGTCCCAGGGGCCTCGGGGTGATTTCAGATTGCTAACGGGGTAAATTTTGGACTTGATGCATTCTGAAGAGTTCTGGTATCTGGTATTTTTGCTTCTGCGGAAATGGACCGCGGAAGCGGACCGCAGAAGCGAATAAGGGAGCCGCAGAAGCGAGTCTTGGACTCGAGGCAGGTTCCATAAAATTGGACATTTAGACCGCAGAAGCGGTCTCGCTTGGGCGAAATTGGACCGCAGAAGCGGTCCTGGGCAAAATGAGAGAAACTGCAGAAGCGGAAGAAAATCCGCAGAAGCGACATTTTTATCGCGGAAGCGGAAAAGCCTGGTCAGGGATATTTAATTCCATCTTCGTGAATTCTTGAAAGAACTTAACATTTTCACTTCGGACTTGGAGGTTATTGTGCAATTTTGGTGAGGGAATCAAGGAACTTCATTGAGGTAAGGAATTCTGAGCCTAAAACATAAATCTAATGTGTTATTACATGAATTAAGGGTGAAAAATCAAGGAATTAGAGGTAAAAATGGAGGATAGGGCTTGAATTTAAGAGAAAGAAAATTTAGGATTTGAGGGAGCATTTGAGCTCGGATTTTGGTAAATTTGATATGTATAGACTCGTGGTGAGATAAGGAAATGTGAATTTTCTGATTTTTTGAGAAGTGGGCCCCGGGCTCGGATTTTTGCCAATTTTGTAATTTTTTGATATTTTTCGAGTCTTTTCGATTGGGTTATGTCCCCTTAGCCTATTGTAATGTATTCCTTGTGGTTTTGATAAGACTCGACGCACGTGGAGGTCGATTCGAGAGGAAAAGGCATAGCGAGCTAGACTTTTGGCCGGCTAAAGGTGAGTAATGATTGTAAATGATATCCTGAGGGTTTGAAACCCCGGATCTCCACATCGTAGTGCTATATTGAGGTGACTTACATGCAGGATAGCGAGCGTGGGGTAGAGCACCGTTGGGGATTCTGACTTGGTCCGTCGCGATTGATGATTTTACTGCGTATTTGACTGGAACATATTTGTTGTTATCATGATTTGGGTTGATTGTCATATTTGGTCTTGTGCCAATTATTTGAATCTTTCGGAGATTTTTATCACTCTTTCCTCACTATTTGATATATTACTTGAACTCAGTCCTGTTGATTATACTGTTTTACAACTCAGTCCTTTTTAATTGAACTTTGAGACTTAAATGATATTTCCACTATAGTTTGAGCCGAGCACTACTATTTTATTGATGTCCGAGGGGCTTATGATGTTTTCTGGACTGAGTGGGGCTTTTAGGCCTCGAGTGATATGTGAGGAGGCTTTCAGGCCTCGAGTGTATTGTGAGGAGGCTTTCAGGCCTCATGTTGATATGTACAAGCTTTCAGTCCATATGATGATATAATGCTTGGTTTGTAGGAGCCTCTCCGGAGTCTGCACCCCCACAGTGAGCGCGGGTACCCATCTAGAGCGGACAAATTTTAGACAGTGGTAACAATGGCACTATTATTCGCATTTTGGTCAGGTAACAATGACTGAACAATTGTAACAATGGCAATGTAATACGCATTTTTGGTCAGGTAACAATGACTGACCGGTCAGGTAACAATAACTGACCGGTCAGGTAACAATGACTGACCGGTCAGGTAACAATGACTGACCCGGAACATAAACCATGCCTGAGGGGCTGGAACTTTTTTTGAGATATTGCCCGAGGGGCGAACTTTGATGTGCTCACCTTGGTTAGGTTTTTGATCGAATGCGTGTTTCGGAAGTTTTTGAAGAACTTAGGCTTGAATTCGATGTAATTTGTTGATTTTGGTGTTAGTTGAGGTGTTTTGATGATTGGAGCAAGTTTGAATAATGTTTTAAGATGTGTTGGTACTTTTGGTTGAGGTCCCGGGGGCCTCGGGGTGATTTCGGATGGCCAACGGGGTGAATTTTGGACTTGACACATTCTGAAGAGTTCTGGTATCTGGTATTTTCGCTTCTGCGGAAATGGACCGCAGAAGCGAATAAGGGAGCCGCAGAAGCGAGTCTTGGACTCGAGGCATGTTTCGCAAAAGCGGACATTTGGACCGCAGAAGCAGTCTCGCTTGTGCGACAATGGACCACCGAAGCGGTCCTGGGCGAAACGAGAGAAACCGCAGAAGCGGAAGAAAATCCATAGAAGCAAAAGTCGCAGAAGCGACATTTTTATCGCGGAAGCGGAAAAGCATGGTCAGAGATATTTAATTCCATCTTCGCGAATTCTTGAAAGAACTTAACATTTTCACTTCGGACTTGGAGGTTATTGTGCGATTTTGGTGAGGGAATCAAGGAACTTCATTGAGGTAAGGAATTCTGAGCCTAAAATATAAATCTAATGTGTTATTACATGAATTAAGAGTGAAAAATCAAGGAATTAGAGGTAAAAAATGGAGGTTAGGGCTTGAACTTAAGAGAAAGAAAATTTGGGGTTTGAGGGAGCATTTGAGCTCAGATTTTGGTAAATTTTATATGTATAGACTCGTGGCGAGATAAGGAATCCGGTGATGTGAATTTTTTGATTTTTTGAGAAGTGGTCTCGGGGCTCGGGTTTTTGCCAATTTCGTGATTTTTGATATTTTTCGAGTCTTTTCGATTGGGTTATGTCCCCTTAGCCTATTGTAACGTATTCCTTGTGGTTTTGATCAGATTTGACGCATGAGGAGGTCGATTCGAGAGGAAAAGGCATAGCGAGCTAGACTTTTGGCCGACTTGAGGTGAGTAATGATTGTAAATGATATCATGAGGGTTTGAAACCCCGGATTTGCACATCGTAGTGCTATATTGAGGCGACTTACACGCCGGATAGCGAGCGTGGGGTAGAGAACTGTTGGGGATTGTGACTTGGTCCGTCCCGATTGATAATTTTACCGCGTATTTGACTGGAACATATTTGTTATTATCATGATTTGGGCTGATTGCCATATTTGGGCTTGTGCCAATTATTTGAATCCTTCGGGGATTTTTATCACTCTTTCCTCTCTATTTGATATATTACTTGAACTCAGTCCTGTTGATTATACTGTTTTACAACTCAGCCATTTTTAATTGAACTTTGAGACTTAAATGATATTTCCACTGTAGTTTGAGCTGAGCGCTACTATTTTATTGATGCCCGAGGGGCTTATGATATTTTCTGGACTGAGTGGGGCTTTCAGGCCTCGAGTGTATTGTGAGGAGGCTTTCAGGCCTAGAGTGTATTGTGAAAAGGCTTCCAGGCCTCATGTTGATATGTACAAGCTTTCAGGCCTTATGATGATATAACGTTTGGGCTGTAGGAGCCCTTCCGGAGTCTGCACCCCCACAGTGAGCGCGAGTACCCATATAGAGCGGACAAATTTTAGACAGTGGTAACAATGGCACTGTTATACGTGTTTTGGTCAGGTAACAATGACTGACCAGTCATGTAATAATGATTGACCAGTGGTAACAATGGCAATGTAATACGCGATTTTGGTCAGGTAACAATGACTGACCGGTATGGTAACAATGACTGACCAGGAACATAAACAATGCCCGAGGGGCTGGAACTTTTTTTGAGATATTGCCCGAGGGGCGAACTTTGATGTGCTCGCCTTGTATATTTACTTGTCTTTTTACCTGTTATACTGTGGTATTTGTGCCCGAGGGGCGGATTTTCTGTGCTTATCAGCGCTAACTGTTTTGAAATCGTTTCCGTAATTATTGAAAAGATTATTTTCAAAAGAGATTTGAACCGAGCCAAGGTATTTCTTAAGATTTCACAGATTTCACTATTTTCTCATAAAAATTGTACCCGGCTTCTATACAGCATGTTGGTTGCTTTACGTGATTTCTTGCTACTCAGTTATTATTTACCTTTATTACTCACTGAGTTGGAGTACTCACTTTACTCCCTGCACCTCGTGTGCAGTTGCAGGTATTTATTCACTGGGTAGTGGGTATTGGCATGCGTGAAGGCAGAGTTGTAGAGGTTTTAGCGAGGTTACTGCCAGCGTTCGCAGCACCCCTATCTTTCTATGTTATTCACTATTTCTGTTCAGCATATTTCTAGATTTGTAAGGTTGAATTATATTCTTATAGATGCTCGTGACTTGTGACACCCCGGTTTGGGCTGTGTTTGGTTGTACTTCCGTTAAGTAATATTATTGAATCATCCTTAAAAATTGTTTATTCATGTTTATCTATTTTGAAATAGGAAAATAGGGTTGGTTGGCTGGCCTTGTCTTCACGAGAGGCGCCATCACGACCGAAGCAGGGTTTGGGTCGTGACAAGTTGGTATTAGAGCCTAGGTTACTAGGTCTCACGATTTATGAGCAGGTTTAGTAGAGTCTCGCGGATCAGTATGGAGACGTCTGTATTTATCCTCGAGAGGCTGCAGAACCTTTAGGAAAACTTCACATTCTTGAATTCTTATCGTGCATCCTTGGTTCAGCTTGAAAAGAAGCTCTTGAAATTCCTTCCACGCGTTTGTATGCGCACATTAGCGCTCAGTATCAGATGTGCCTTGATGGCTTGTGATTCCCTGATCAAGGGGCGAGATGTGATCTCTGTGAGTTTGATGTTGGGCCAGTCTGGAGGGCTTGAGTCCGGATTCTTGCTTATGGCTTGAGCACCGAGGTGTTGATTGTGTGAGCAAGTGTTTTGAACTTATATGCTCGGTATTGTCCCTATTAGCGGGAATGGTGGTTGGATGTCCATGTGATGAGTATGTTAGTACTGCGAGATGTATCTATATGACTTGGTAGTGACGAAGAAGTCTGCTGGATAATAGATGAACTGTTAAGTGTTCGATTCCTATTGTGATTTGATGTGTAGCCCGAGTTATGGGCACGTGAAGAATATTTTTGTGTCTCCTAGTTGGGGAGGGAAGTGCATTACATGTGGCGGTATGAGTTCAGACCCAGGAAGACTAAATGACTGTGTAATGTGTATGACAGTGGAAGGTATGCAGAAATACTAAATTGAGGCGAAGCAGGTGGGTTATCTCCTGCGGAGTATTCTTAAGTGGTGTGATCCCTAGGTGTACGTTAGAAGATCTCATATGTAATTGAAAAGTACATGTTGAAATTTGAAAATTTTGGTCGCTTAAGAGAGTGGACTCAACTGATATGGGGATAAATGCGAGATTTGCAGAGGATTACAGTACTAGATTATCTGTGTTTTCACAAACTTTTAAATGATTTGATTTTAACCTCACTACGGTATTGTGGCATCATTAGAGTAAAAATGTTATGGGTTATTGAGTGTGTCCTGATATATGGCTTCGAGCCAAGTTGGGGAGGTTGCTATTGATTAGCTGATTGCACGTTTGTGGGCTATGTTGGTTCCGGCTTGAGGCGTGCTGGCGAATCAGTTCTGGTCACGGAAATTGAGCCGAGGATGGCACGAGTGGAGCAAAATTGTGACAAAGGTCATATTATGCTTTATAGAGTATGAGAATCATGGAATGTCTAAAGTGTTATTGGCAAAGGATGATCGGCGTATAGAGCAGGAAATTGCTTGGTTGTATTGGGATGAAGATATCATTTTGCGGTATCGGAGTGCCAATGAGGCACGGGTGGTTCTGTCCGTCAGGTCAGGCGATTTGTAGTTTGAATAAGAGAGAATGTCTTTCGAAAATAGTTCTAATGTGTTCAAGAGTCTACAGGGAACAATCGGGTATCTTACAGTTGCATGTGTGGTTAGAAACTGTGTTATCATTGAAAGAGGTTCAGATTCGTGGTATTTCTATGTTAATTATGGGATTCTATGCATCAATATCATGAGAATAAAGGTAACAAATTTAGATTCATAGGAAGTTCTTCAGAGTTAAGTGCTGTGAAATGTGGTGCTTTGGGGAATATTCGAGAGAGAGTATTCAGCGGCTTATGGGTTTCAGACAGTGTGTTTCATGCTTGGTTATCGCGTGGTAAGCCTGGGTTGAGGAATTGTGGTACTACAGTAAGGGAGAAATATCAAGTTGATGATGAATCAGGAGGAAAATTAGATAGATAGAATAACTTGATAGTGGACCGAATCGGTATGGTAAGGATGTGATTAATTCTTGTGTGTGTTTGAGGTAATGAGTTCGTACAGGTATTGTGTAGTAAGCTCTTGAGTTCTGATAGCTTGCTTAGCTCGGTTTGGATAGAAGGATTCAATCCTGTCAGTTTAGCTCGTGCAAATGGAATTGGGAGAGAATTCTTATTGGGTTTCAGCGTAGTTTGGAGATGTATATTTCCTATGGACATACAGAGCATGGGGTGCATAATGATTTTCTTCTAGGTGGGACCAATGGAGAGTTCTTGACTAGTTGAGTACGTAGATATTTACGGTTAGGAAGGGAGATGGAGTTCTCATGTTATCCTAGGATGGTATGGTACATGCGGTATATTGTGGAGGATTGAGATTCATGTGTGTAAGGTTACGGTTCAGTTCTGAATGGAGAGTCATTAAATTCTTAAGCAGCACGGGCAGTTTCAGATGATTAGGGTGACTGATCTTCAGATGACTAAGGAAATGGTATTGCTAATCATAGTGATTTGACGAGGGTATATGTTTCAGAAAAAGGGCAATGTGATTAAGTTGATGGCACTTCAGTAGTATTGCGGCGCTTTCTTATTAGGTCAATTGCCGATATCTGATTTTGTTTGATGGCACAGGAAAAATTTTAGAATATCTTTCGTGGAATGGTTGGGTACTTGAGGTGTGATATGTATTCATACGGCGGAATTCGGGACCAGGTATGGTGATTTGTGTGCTATATGGAGTTGGAGACTGGTAGTTCTCAGGTTCAGACTATGTAGTGGTTGTGGATCGTGTGTATTGGTACCGTTTAGCGGCTATTGGGATTTGAAGGCCCGAGTGGACCTTTCTTTTTCTGGTATGTTAGATTTTGGATATGATGTTGGGGTGTGGACTGGTTGTCTCAGTGTTGGGTTATTCTAGACTATTGCGCTATGGGTTGTGCCAAAAAAATGCCACGGGCTGAGTGGCGAGGTGCATCGAACTATGTTCTAGCAGAGTGGCTTGTATTCTAAAGACCAGCGGAGGGCTGGGGAGGACTACTTTTCTTAATTGGGCCTTCGTGATGGATGTCAGCGTAGAGGTTTCTACCATTGGTTCAGTTCCGGTATTGAGGGACTTTTCGACTGTGTTTCTTGTGGCCAGGCATGTCGTCGGGTGAGGTTGTGGATTTCGATATTGATTTGGTGCCGGGCACCGTATCGTATGGCTCCGGCAGGAGCTGTAGTAGTGGAAGGAGCAACTTCAGGCTCCTTGGTAATGAGTTCGTTGGCAGGCTGATGTGGCTACGTATTCAGCTTGAGTTGCTATTCTATGTTGTGAGACGTTATGATTTGTTGATTTTGGGCATATACGGTGCGGTTCTATTGTGGATTCATAGTGAAAGTCGAGTGGGAAGAGTAATTGGATGTTGCTCGATAAATGGAGTGTTGGTTATGACCTATCGGGTTGCGTGTCGTATGTTATTTGTTTTACCGTGGGTGTAATGAATTGCTTTGGTTTTAGACATCAAATTGTGCGTGGCTGTCAATTTTGAGCAAAGTGACTTGAGGTGTTTCACGTGTAACAGTGTTTGGATAGGATCGCGCAATGTAGCGAGGCCACGTGGAGATATGACCTTTCGGGGTAGATTCAGGTGTTCTATTCTATGATGTGACACGAGGTCTCAGCCTTGTGTGGTGATGGTATTGACGAGCTTGAGGTACATCTCTTTCGTTTGAGTTATGTTTTTCATGATTTGAGTATATTCAGATCATTTCTTATTGGTGCACGTATTAAGGTATCATATCACCAGAGTGGTGTGTTGGGTTCGAGACGATCGTTGGGGTCATTAATGAATACGAACATATTTGATTTCAGCTTGTTGGAAGAATAATATCGATGTTCGGCTGGGAAATCTATTGTGGTATTAGTCAAAAGGGAAGTGGCTTCATGAATGGTTGATCTGAGAAATGGTTACGGTTTGCTGCGTGTTTCATTTATCGTTGGCAGTATATGAAAGTGTTGGAATAAGACTTTAGCTACTAAGAGGTTTCTATCGATATTTGGTTGTCGTGGCCAACTGCTGTGAATAGAAGTTATCATTTCGAGTATTTGGATTATGTGGTATATCATACGATTTCACCTGAGGTTGCAGGTATGAGTTATTACAGTTGGTTCGGGACTATTTAAAGTAGAGGGGTGGGGTTTTGATCGTATTGATGGTTTCAGAAGTGAAAAGGTAGTTCTATGATTTATGGGCTAGACTGGATCGTGTAATTTTGGTTAAAATGTGTTATCGGACCTATATGAGATAGGGTGACGTGGGATCACCCCCGGGTATATGCATGGTAAATTTATTCAGCTATTGGTTGGCTTCTAGAGCAACTCTGGTTACGCTCGAGGACAAGCGTTATTTTAAGTTGGGGAGGGTGTGACGACCCGACCTGTCGTCTCAGGAGTTACCGCCCCGTTTCCCCCATTTTATGCTTCTTCGTGTTTCATTATCAGTATTTGGTGTGTTAGAGTTGATTTGGATTGGTTTTGGTAGAAAATTAGACACTAGTCTCTTTAAGGAAGGCTTGCTTTGGAAAAGTCAACCAGATGTTGACTATTGAGTTAGAGGGTTCGAATGCAATTTCTGGTGATTCGGTTAGTTTCGGGGGATGATTTGTGACTTAGGAGTGTGATCGGAATTTATTTTGGAGGTCCGGTGTAGAATTAGGTTTGAATTGGCGAAGTAAGCATTTTTGCGATTTCCGGTTGATAGGTGAGATTTTCATCTGAGGGTCGGAATGGTATTACGAGAGTTGTTGTAGCTTCGTTAGGTGATTTTGGATGTGTGTGCAAAATTTCAGGTTATTCAGAGGTGATTTGGTTAGGTTTTTGATCGAATGCGTGTTTCGGAAGTTTTTGAAGAACTTAGGCTTGAATTCGATGTAATTTGATGATTTTGGTGTTAGTTGAGGTGTTTTGATGATTGGAGCAAGTTTGAATAACGTTTTAAGATGTGTTGATACTTTTGGTTGAGGTCCCGGGGGCCTCGGTGTGATTTCGGATGGCCAACGGGGTGAATTTTGGACCTGACGCATTCTGAAGAGTTCTAGTATCTGGTATTTTCGCTTCTGCAAAATGGACCGCAGAAGCGAATAAGGGAGCCGCAGAAGCGAGTCTTGGACTCGAGGCAGGTTTCGCAAAAGTAGACATTTGGACCGCAGAAGCGGTCTCGCTTGTGCGAAAATGGACCGCCGAAGCGGTCCTGGGCGAAATGAGAGAAACCGCAGAAGCGGAAGAAAATCCGTAGAAGCGGAAGTCGCAGAAGCGACATTTTTATCGCGGAAGCGGAAAAGCCTGGTCAGAGATATTTAATTCCATCTTCACGAATTCTTGAAAGAACTTAACATTTTCACTTCGGACTTGGAGGTTATTGTGCGATTTTTGTGAGGGAATCAAGGAACTTCATTGAGGTAAGGAATTCTGAGCCTAAAATATAAATCTAATGTGTTATTACATGAATTAAGGGTGAAAAATCAAGGAATTAGAGGTAAAAAATGGAGGTTAGGGCTTGAACTTAAGATAAAGAAAATTTGGGGTTTGAGGGAGCATTTGAGCTCGGATTTTGGTAAATTTGATATGAATAGACTCGTGGCGAGATAAGGAATCCGGTGATGTGAACTTTCTGATTTTTCGAGAAGTGGTCCCGGGGCTCGGGTTTTTGCCAATTTCGTGATTTTTGATATTTTTCGAGTCTTTTCGATTGGGTTATATCCCCTTAGCCTATTGTAATGTATTCCTTGTGGTTTTGATCAGATTCGACGTACGAGGAGGCCGATTCGAGAGGAAAAAGCATAGCGAGCTAGACTTTTGGCCTGCTAGAGGTGAGTAATGATTGTAAATGATATCCTGAGGGTTTGAAACCCCGGATTTGCACATCGTAGTGCTATATTGAGGTGACTTACACGCCGGATAGCGAGCGTGGGGTAGAGCACTATTGGGGATTGTGACTTGGTCCGTCCCGATTGATGATTTTACCGCGTATTTGACTGGAACATATTTGTTATTATCATGATTTAGGCTGATTGCCATATTTGGTCTTGTGCCAATTATTTGAATCCTTCGGGGATTTTTATCACTCTTTCCTCACTATTTGATATATTACTTGAACTCAGTCCTGTTGATTATACTGTTTTACAACTCGGCCATTTTTAATTGAACTTTGAGACTTAAATGATATTTCCACTGTAGTTTGAGCTGAGCACTACTATTTTATTGATGCCCGAGGGGCTTATGATATTTTCTGGACTGAGTGGGGCTTTCAGGCCTCGAGTGTATTGTGAGGAGGCTTTCAGGCCTCGAGTGTATTGTGAGAAGGCTTTCAGGCCTCATGTTGATATGTACAAGCTTTCAGGCCTTATGATGATATATCGCTTGGTCAGTAGGAGCCCCTCCGGAGTCTGCACCCCCACAGTGAGCGCGAGTACCCATCTAGAGTGGATAAATTTTAGACAGTGGTAACAATGGCACTGTTATACGTGTTTTGGTCAGGTAACAATGACTGACCAGTCAGGTAATAATGATTGACCAGTGGTAACAATGGCAATGTAATACGCGATTTTGGTCAGGTAACAATGACTGACCAGGAACATAAACCATGCCCGAGGGGCTGGAACTGTTTTTGAGATATTGCCCGACGGGCGAACTTTGATGTGCTCACCTTGTATATTTACTTGTCTTTTTACCTGTTATACTGTGGTATTTGTGCCCGAGGGGCGCATTTTCTATGCTTATCAGCACTAACTGTTTTGAAATCGTTTCCGTAATTATTGAAAAGATCATTTTCAAAAGAGATTTGAACTGAGCCAAGGTATTTCTAAAGATTTCACAGATTTCACTATTTTCTCATAAAAATTGTACCCTGACTTCTATACAGCATGTTGGTTGCTTTACGTGATTTCTTGCTGATCAGTTATTATTTACTTTTATTACTCATTGAGTTGGAGTACTCACTTTACTCCCTGCACCTCGTGTGCAGTTGCAGGTATTTATTCACCGGTTAGTGGATATTGGCATGCGTGAAGGCAGAGTTGTAGAGGTTTTAGCGAGGTGATTGCCATCGTTCGCAGCACCCCTATCTTTCTATGTTATTCATTATTTTTGTTCAGCATATTTCTAGATTTGTAAGGTGGAATTATATTCTTATATATGCTCGTGACTTGTGACACCCCGGTTTGGGCTGTGTTTGGTTGTAATTCCGCTAAGTAATATTATTGAATCATCCTTAAAAATTGTTTATTCATGTTTATCTATTTTTATAGAGGCAAATAGGGTTGGTTGGCTGGCCTTGTCTTCACGAGAGGCGCCATCACGACCAGAGCGGGGTTTGGGTCGTGACACAAAAATTACTTGATAAGGGTTTTATTCGGCCCAGTGTATCACCTGAGGCTGCTCCCGTCTTGTTTGTGAAGAAAAAAAAGATTGTTATATGCGTATGCGCATTGACTATCGCCAGTGGAACAAAGTTACAGTGAAGAACCGGTATCATTTACCTCATATTGATGATATGTTTGACCAACTACAGGGTGCACGAGTGTTTTCTAAGATTGATTTGTGTTTAGGCCTTAGCTAGCCAGTTTGTGAGATTGGATCTTTCGGAGCCCAGTCGTGTTCTAGCTCGTGTGGTCTCTCGGCCTTCCTTGTTTGATCGTATCAAAGAGCATCAATTTGATGACCCTTATTTGCTTGTCCTCAAGGATAATGTCTTGCATGCGATGCCAGAGATGTGACTATTGTTGACGATGGGGTATTGAAGATGCAGGGTCGGGTTTGTGTACCCAATGTTGATGGGCTTCGAGAGTTAATTTTAGAAGAGGCCCATAGTTCGCAGTATTCTATCCATCCGGGTGCCGCAAAGATGTACCAAGATTTGAGACAACACTATTGGTAGAGGTGTATGAAGAAAGATATGGTTGGGTTTGTAGCTCGATGCCTCAATTGTCAACAGGTGAAGTATGAACACCAGAGGCTGGGTAATTGCTTTAGCAGATTGGGATTCCGGAGTGGAGGTGGGAGTGGATCACCACGGACTTTGTAGTTGGACTTCCATGGACCTTGAGGAAGTTTGATGCCATTTGGGTGATTGTAGATCAGCTGACCAAGTCCGCACATTTCATTCTTGTGTGTACTACCCATTCTTCAGAGCGATTGGCGGAGATTTATATCCAGGAGATTGTTCGTCTGCATGGTATTCCAGTTTCCATCATTTCAGATAGAGGCACTCTGTTTTACATCACGGTTTTGGAGGGCCGTACAACATGAGTTAGGTACTCGGGTGGAGTTGAGTACATCATTTCACCTCAGATGGACGGACAATTCGAGTGCACTATTTAAATATTGGACAATATGCTACGTGCTTGTGTCATTGATTTGGGGGTTATTGGGATCAGTTCTTGCCGCAAGCAGAGTTTGCTTATAATAAAAGCTATCAATCAAGCATTCAAATGGCTCCGTATGAAGCTTTATATGGGAGACGATGTCGGTCTCTGGCGGGTTGGTTTGAGCCGAGTGAGGCTAGATTATTGGGCACCGTTTTGGTTTAGGATGCCTTGTAGAATGATAAAGTGATTCATGATAGACTTCGCACAGCCCGGTCCAGAAAGAAGAGTTATGCGGACCGGAAGGTTTTTGATGTTTCCTACATGGTTGGAGAGCGTGGTTTTGCCTATGAAGGGCGTTATGATATTTGACAAGAAAGAGAAGTTGAGTCCAAGGTTTATTGGTCCTTTTGAGATATTGCAGCGTGTTGGAGAGGTTGCTTATGAGCTTGCCTTACCTCCCATCTTGGTAGGAGTTCATCCGATATTTCATGTTCGATACTCCGGAAGTATCATGGTGATCCATCACATGTATTGGATTTCAGTTCAGTCCAGTTGGACAAGGATCTATCTTATGTTGAGGAGACAATGGCAATATTGGACATGCATGTTCAAAAGCTGAGGTCAAAGAACATTGCATTAGTGAGGGGTCAATGGCAGGGTCAGCCGGTCGAGGAGGCAATATGGGAGACCGAGCAGAATATGCACAGCCGTTACCCTTAACTTTTCACTACTTCAGGTATGTCTCTATGCTCGTTGATCGCTGCCAACTCGACGCTACACCAAGGTAGGAAGAGTGGGTCGCAATTGCTTTTACCCGAATAGAGGTCGGGATCGATTTCCTTAGGGAGCTAGTAGTGGAGTTGGATTTTCTATCTAGTCTAGAGATATGTTTGTACTCCTAATGTCACTTCAAACATTTTTGGTCTTTTCTTTTGATATTTATAACTAATATTATAAAACTCATGATTAACACTAAATTATGCTACGAGAATATTGCTAAGTTGTATTTAATATTGAGAAAGGCACTAGGGTCGTGACACTACCTAGGTGGCTAATTGACAGGTAGAAATTACTAAGGGTAGATTGATATATTTGGGGCTTATGCTATAACCGTTCCACAATTTTACCCATTCTCACACCTCTCGGTTGAGAGAGTGATTTTGCCCAATTGACTCTCTCTAGACCAATTGGGTAGACCAATTTGATCAAGCAACTAGGGTTCAAGTAGGGTGATTACTCTCTCGAGATTTAACCCGTTAATTGGGACTATCATTTCTCATGAGTCCATCCCAATTCCTTGTTGGGTCAATTTTGGGGACATAAACTCTCTTTCTCAAGAAGAGTCAAAATCCATTAAGCTTGAATCTATGTTTGCAACCACAAAATCGAAATTAAAACATAAAATCAACCCAAATAGCAAAGACCCATAATCAATCTAATCCTAGATGGAAACACCCATCAATTACCCACACTAGGGTTGAGCCACAACCCTAGCTAACATGTTTAGCTACTCATGCTAGATATAGAAATTGAAGAAATAGATGAAGAACTAACCATATTAATTGATTACTAAGAAGAAACTATAATAATGTATCGTTAATAAAGAGCAAAAGTGCCGAAAATGGCTACAATATCGAGTCTCATGAGCTCAGCTGTGTTCAGAATATAAAACTTGACCTAAAAATGGTAAAATGTTCTATTTATACTAGGCTGAAAAAACTAGATAAAAATACCCCTGCGGGGTCAGTGCGGACCGTGGCCGCACTGGCTCTTGGACTTCTGGTTTTTACTTCTCTGAAGTTGGGGACCGCGTGGAAGTGCACCACGGCCACGGTGGAAGTTGGCGTGGCCGCACATAAACGAGCGCGGACCACATTGCTTGAAATTTTCAAAATGTGAACTCTCTGAATCTCTGCTCTGCGGACCGCACAAAAGAGTAGCTCGGTCACGGAGCCTGACCGCAGACCGTGCAGAAGTGTATCATTCCCGCGTTACCTCCGGCTTGATTATGACAACTCTCTAAAATTTCTAGTGCGGCCGCATTCGTTTTTGCGCGGTCGGCACTAGGTACTCTTTTCCTCAATTCACTTAGTCTTTGACACTTGAGCAGGTTTCACTCCTTTTTGAGCTGATCATTGACATTTGTCATTTTGTCGATCAAGCACAAGTTGTGAGCATTTTGGAGTTATTTTGTAGCAGTTTATAACCAAAGCATAGGCAAGTAGAGGCATAAAACATGTTAGAATCCCGACTTATCACTCGTTCGAGGACAAACGAATGTTTAAGTGTAGGAGGATGTAACGACCCGGCAGGTCGTTTGAAAACATTTTATGCCCCGATCCTCTATTAATTGCTTTCTCCGTGCTTGTTATTTCTATTATGAGTTGCCGAGAAGAATTATTTGGAGTTTCGGAGAGTTTTGGGACACTTAGTCCCTAAATGAGAGTTTAAGTTCTGAAAATTTGATCGTAGTCAGAATAGTGTGAAGACAGCCTCAGAACAGAATTTTGATGGTTCTGTTAGCTCCGTTGGGTGATTTTGGGTGTAGGAGCATGTTCAAATTGTGATTTTTATACTGTTATATGCCAGGCGATATCTTAACATTGTTTCATCTATGTTATTGGGTTTTTTTCCCTACAATTGTTTCGTTTTCCACATTTCTTAGGCTTACCTAGTCGTAGATACTAGGTGCCGTCACGATAGTTTACGGAGGGCGAACTGGGGTCATGACACTATCTTAGCTAGTACAAATGATTATGTTGATCAACAAAATAAAAGGTTGGTTGTGAAACTCTATGATGAAAATAAAATATCTTTTATTTTGGACTCAGCAGAAGATGACACCAACTATTTTTACCAAGAAGAATATTTAAATACTTTAATACCAAATGGTCTTCTACCACATAGGTTTGTTGTCAAGTTTATTTTTCTTATGTATGTTAGTGTCTACCACATACCAAATTGCCCGTCATGCTACTAAAAAACTTAGATTCTCTGAATAGCTTATGTAATTGCACATAGATGGTATATAAAAGTTTTGACATACTGATAAATGTATTTCTAAATATATTTTTATTCCTGAATTCAAGTTTCATCTTTCGAAATAAAAAAAATACCCTTTTGAATTTGTGTGAAAATAGTTTTTGATATATTTATACTTTACAATTATAATAAATAAAGTACAAGGACAAACATTCTAAATATTGGACTATATTTATCGCAATATATTTTCTTGCACGAACAACTATATGTTGTACTTACAAGAGGGATATCAATATCGACAACAAGAGTTCTGATTATGGCAGAGCAACTAAAGCATTAGAAGGAAACATACACAAAAACACATCATCTACAAAGAAGTATTTGGTAAGATACCTGATCACGCCCAACTATGCCTTATAAAAAGGACTAAGCGGTTGTTGCAAATATAATACGATTTACAAGTCCGTAGTCGAATTCCATAGAGAACTAAAGCTTAGCAACAATTGTTTAATATCGGTAAGAAACACAAGTCTAAACAATTTTCTAATTATGAAGATTATAATATTTATTTTTATCTAATTAACTAATAAATACTAGAAAGCAGTAAGACTATCAATTAACAAGAATAAGGATTGGAGACAAGATTAAGGAGGCCTAGAGTGATGATTTCCATATTATCAGAATCTTTTCCGCTACGTTTTCTATAAATTCGCCTAAGTATTCTATACCGATCATGAGCACTCTAACTGTCATAAATCTCTTCCGAGTAATTACCACAATTTACTAGACATATTCTCCCCGAATTACGCTAGCTGACATTAAGTACGGCTCACTCGAATCGTACCCAAGGTTTCATTATCCCTAATCCCACCTTTAAACCCTCTTTATTGATCCTTCATATACGTTAGGAGTGATGTTGTTCAACAACTACCTAAATATGCACTCTCTCCCGAGTAATACATACTAAATAGGCACAATTGATTGAGAGCTCTTCAACCAACCACAATAATTACGTAATTGAACAATTAGAGAAAATACTACAACAAATCTATATTAAAGTAACAGGAAAATCATCCTTCAATAGGTTTCATCAGAACCCTAGATAACAAATTAGCTATTCATAATAGTATGCATAACTACAATACTAGAATTCATAACCAATAATGGAAATAGGAAGAAGGAAGTGAAAATCTCGTAGAAGAATTCTCCGCCTTGCTCCTAGTGTGTTCTTGCCTCCTTAGGTCGAATCTCCGATCTCCACGATGGCTCAGTGCTCTTCCTAGGTCTAAAATATATCCAAACTCGATTTCCCCTTTTTCGTCTCTCTAAAGTCCCTAAAAAGTAACATTTTCAACTCTATTTATATGTTTATGACAAGACCTAAACGTGTAGGTCAACTCCTAGTCAAGCCGGGAAACAATTAAAACCTTCAAAATTCGGACTGGGCTTGGCTAACGCCAGCCTCAACCTGGCTTTAAGCTGCCGTCGCCAGGCTAAAGCCTGGTCGAGCTGGCTTTTGCCCGACTTCTCCTTTTCATAGTTCTCGAGCGCACTTTCGATGTTTAAGAATCCCTTTAGCTCTACTTTCATCTCAAATTCACCTACACATAAAATAGACTTAATTATGCGCAAATAAAGTGTAATTTATCATTAAAGCATGCATAATGCAAGGCAAATAATGTTCGAAACTATGGAATTATATCCACACATCAATACCCCACACTTAAACATTGCACGTCCTCGAGCAATCAAACTACACTTATAGACACGACCTTTTTAAGAAATTCCCTTAACTCGTCACACTAAGAATATTTAAAATATACTAAGCATAATTGTGTAACATCTTCACCTCAAGATTTGACTCGCAAGTACCATGCATTATTGACAACTCACTCACTTACTCTAACATGAAGGTCAATGACATTACCTTTACTTCATGAATCAAGTGCCCTCACAATACAAAAGAGAGTGGTTCCACACACAGAATAAAATTTAAGAACAATTAGGGACCCAAGATAGAAAGAATTCACTCACTCTCAGAAATAACATTCATATGCTATAAAAGATGCACCATAGGCTTGCCCGTAGTGTACTACTCTACTAATCGAGCTCATTCAGTCTAGGATCAAGTAGGGTCGGGTAGGATACATTTGAAGATAAGAGTGACTACACCTCCCTAAACACTTTAATACATATACTTTAACATTCAAGACCATACTCATGCCAAACTATGACGACTCGACCCATCGTCTCATGCGTTACTGCTCCGTTTTCCCCATTTTTTTTGCTTCTTCATGTTTCATTATCAGTATTTGGTGTGTTAGAGTTGAACTGGATTGATTTTGGTAGGAAATGAGACACTTAGTCTCTTTAAGGAAAGACTTGGTTTGGAAAAGTCAACCGAATGTTGACTTATGAATTAGAGGGCTCAGATGGGATTTACGGTGATTTGTTTAGCTTCGGGAAGTGATTTGTGACTTAGAAGTGCGATCGGAATTGATTTTGGAGGTCCGGTGTGGAATTAGGCTTGAATTGGCGAAGTTAGTATTTTGGCAAATTCCGGTTGATGGGTGAGATTTTGATTCGAGGGTCGGAATGGAATTCTGAGAGTTGCAATAGTTCCGTTGGGTGATTTTGGATGTGCGTGCAAAATTTCAGGTCATTCGGAGGTGTTTTGGTTGGGTTTTTGATCGAATGCGTGTTTCGGAAGTTTTGAAGAAACTTAGGCTTGAATCCGATGTGAATTGATGATTTTAGTGATTGTTCGATGTGTTTTGATGGTTGGAACAAGTTCGTATGATGTTTTGGGATATGTTGGTGCCTTTGGTTAAGGTCCCGGGGGCCTCGAGGTGATTTCAGATGGCTAACAGAAGGAATTTGAAGTTGGAAAAATTGCAGGTTTGGTTGCAGCAGGTGTTTCCACATCTGCGGAAAGGAGACCGCAAATGCGGTTGCGCGGAGGCGGAAATGTCATCACAGGTGCAAAAGAGGGTGAGGTCGAGCAGTTCCGCAGAAGCGGAAGTATTTTCGCCTATGCGAGTCCGCAGAAGCGGACAATGAGTCACAGGAGCGGTCTGGGCTTGGAGGTGAGGCTTCGCAGAAGCGAAGAATTTTGTCGCAGAAGCGACCGTTAGGATTTAATGAGATTTCGCTTAAGCGGACAAGGATCGCAGAAGCGGTCACGTGGAAGTGATGTGGGGACCGTAGAAGCGGAAACCCCTGAAGGCCAGTAGGTTTAAATGTTATTTTTCATCCGCGATGGTTATGTTATTTCCACCATTTTTAAGCGAGCTTGAGAGCTTTTGGCGAGAATTTAAGGGGGTTTTGACTGGGAATCGATTGGAGGTAAGTCCCTTAGCTTAAATACACGAAATTATGTTAGATTTAACATGAAAGTGAGTTGAAATTCATCAAAAGAGGGTGAAGCTAAGGCTCGAGTTTTTGATATTTCAAATTGGAATTTGATAGGTCATTTGAGCTCGGATTTGGGAGTTCTTGGTATGTATGAACTCGTGGCGAGATGAGGAATCCGGTAATATAAGTTTTGTAATTTTTCGAAAAGTGAGCCCGGGGCTCGAGTTTTGCTAGTTTCAAGATTTTTGCTATTTTTCGATTATTTTTGATTGGGTGTTGTTCCATTGGCATATTGTGATGCATTCACTCTGATTTTGGTTAGATTCGACGTGTGTGGAGGCCGATTTGAGGGGCAAAGGCGTCGCGAGCTAGAGATTTTACCGGTTCGACGTGAGTAATACTTGTAAATGATATCCTAAGGGTTTGAAACCCCTGATTTGCACATCATAGTGCTGTATTGAGGTGACTTGCACGCCGGATATGAGCGTGGGGTAGAGCACCGTTGGGGATTGTGACTTGGTCTGCCCCGGTTGTTGATTTTACCGCGTATTTGACTGAAACTACTTGTATTATCATACTATGGCTGATTGCCATTTTTGGGCTTCGTGCCAACTATGTAAATCCTTTGGGGATTGATATTACTGTTTTAGCATATCTTGCATATCATTCGGTTTTAGTCCAAGGTTTTAAATATTGTTTTGCAAACTCAGGCATACTTCTAAGTTTTGAAAACTCAAATGATATTTTAAATGATATTTCGGGCTGAGAACTACTGTTTTACAAAGGCCCAAGGGGCTTATGTTGATTTCTGGACTGAGCATGGATCGGGCTGCGCGCCGCAGCAGTGATTTTAAAACAGTGGTAATAATGACACTGTATGATGTGACTTGAAATAATGGTAACAATGACAGTGTATGATGTGACTTGAAACAGTGGTAACAATGACACTGTATGTTGTAAATTGGTCAGGTAACAATGACTGACCGGTCAGGTAACAATGACTGACCAGGAATTAATTGATGCCACGAGATGGCTTGATATTGCGCTTGGGCTATACGAGCCCCTCCGGAGCCTGTACACACCCTCACTGAGCGCCATCGACGTTAAATGGATCGGGCTGCACGCCGCAGCGGGTACCTGAGTGTACCGTCATATGCATTGCATTGCACTCATACATTTGTTCTTATTTTGTAATGTTTGTCATGACATTCAACACTCTCATATTATTTGCATCCATGCTACTTCTTGCACTGTTTACCAAATACCTTGGTGTTATTTGTTGGTGGAGTGTTGTGCCCGAGGGGCTGACTTATGTGCTGACTTGTACTATCTGATTATGCATTCATTTGCTTAACTGTTGAAAAAGATATTTTAAAAGAGGTTTTAACTGAGCCCAGATATTTTCTAAAGGATTTCACGATTTTACTGATTTCTCAAAGGATTGCACTGTTCTTTATAGCATGATGGAGTGCCTTACATGATTTCTGCTACTCAGTTATTATTTACTTTTATTACTCACTGAGTTGGAGTACTCACTTTACCCCATGCACCTCGCATGCAGTTGCAAGTATTTGTTACCCGGTAGCGGGTTTGAGCTAATTGAGGATTTTGTTATTATAGCTGAGCAAGGTGACCGCCAGCGTTCGTGGCACCGGACGTTGTCTTTAGAGTTTCCAGAATTTATTTTTTGTATATTATTGGCCCTGTAGCTGTGTTCAGGTTTCTTTTGATGCTCGTGACTTGTGAGACCCCGATCAGGTTGTGTTGGGTTGTAAATACCGGTTATTATTGTCGTTAAGCTGTGTTTATCTATTCATTTATGTTTAATAATTGTTAAAGAGACGATTATGGTTAGTTGGCTGGCCTTGTCTTCAGGAGAGGGGCCATCACGACCGGGTTTGGAAATTGGGTTGTGATACAAACCATAACTCCACCTTCACATCAATATATATTAACTCCCAAACTATTTAAGCACAAAAACATCAAGATTTACCACTTATCAATTAATATCTGCACACAATACAACTAATTTTTTTTTTTAATTCAAGTGGCTCTTGATCTTTCAAACCAGTGCACCTTTCTCCTTATTTTATTAATTCCACTCAAAAGCCAAACTAACCACCCCACACTTTAACTTTTATATAAATTATCACAATTCAAGTGCTCATGAGAGGTTAAAAGGTTTAAACATATGGTTAATTCAAATAATTGGGCAAGGCTTATAATGTGGTTGCCAAAGAAAAAGGATTACATGCTCAAAGGGGTTAACTACGATACATAACAATTAGGCGGGTAAAATATACATACCTATCTCAACAAAGAAACGCCTATATCACTTCCAAGACTGTACAAAACTACTATTTCGCTTTGCAAACGCACATGGCAAGTTCTAGACATCAAATGCAATGCATAGAATAACACAAAACCTTACACACACATGGCACATAACTCACTCAGGATTGGACTCATGAAGACACTCTAGTCAAAGCAGTTAAGCAAAGTTATAATCTACAATTTAAGGTACTTATACAAGAGTCAAAAACTAAGCCTAAGCGTTACAACCAAAGTACTCTCTATTCTCAAGGCATAACAAGGTTAAGAGATATCGTTGCAATTCAATTCATCTCAGACTAGCTCCTACTCCTAAATAGAATAAAACTAACTACACCCAGTTCAAACAAAACTCTTGGAAAAGAACCGTATCACAAATAAAAACCAAGGGGTGTCGACGCCCCCTTTTTTCCTAAAATGGAATCGGGTTCACGACATTCAAGAAGACAACTCTTATCCCGTTTGGGAATTGGGTTTTTGGAGTTTGGAGAGTCGCCACCTAATGATTATAGTGCATTAGGACATTTTTTAAATATGCAGGCCAGAGTTTTGGGTAAAGGATCGAAATTATCTCGAGGGGAAGGTGTTAGGCACCCCTCAAGATCCACTAGTGTGGTTCCCGACCATGCTACAATTGTGACTTTGAATGCAAATGCAAATAGACTAACAAGTATTGCAAATACAAAGTAAGAAGCATAAAAGGGTTAAAAGGAGTGCTGAAATTCATGAAGGGAGTAGTTTGGTTATAAAGAAATGTGCAAGTAGAGGGAAGAAGTCAAGCAAACCAAAAATCGTGTGAGAAAACAGAAATTGAAAGTGCTGTAGCTTTTAAAGTTCTGAAAAAAATAATAAAAGGAGAGGGGAGTCCTAGGTTTATACATTACATGGATCATTCGCACAACACTGGTACCCAACTGTACATACAGTGTTATCGTGTAATCATCATCTCCATGTCTACTCTTCCGACCCCGTTAAGGTATTAAAGCGCAGAACATTATCGTTTACTTATCGCATACTACTACCCGTCCCAATCCTATCAGTTCCGGGGTATTAGGACTTCTGATTCTAAAAGGAAATAAAGGGATGAAGGCCTTTGTGGAGTTTAAAGGATAAAATTCTAGCGCGGCATTCAAAACAAGCACCAAACAAAGGGAAGAATAAACAAGCAAATAAGGCTCAAATAAACCCCTGAAATCAAATAAGCATATAGTTTAGCATGCCTTAACAAATACTGATTTGGTCTTAAATTAAAGTTAAGCAGCGAGTGGACTGGTTCAACACATATATTTAGATAGAAAGTCTGCATTAAGCAACTCGGATACAGTTGTCTGAGACTGACCCAATGATTAGTTAACCAACCTTTTGTCTATGTGTTGAATAAAAAGAAACTAGGCAGAGGATCTACTGATTTTAGGAAAAAGGTGCGAAAGAGTTACCAGTTTGACAGAAATAAATGAATTTCAAACAAGATGCAAACTGGTAACTCTTTTGAGAAATAAATGAATTTCAGACAAGATGTAAATTGATTTTAGAAAAAGAGTTATCAGTTTTAACAGAGAGAAACGAGTTTCAAAAAAAGATGTGCAGACTGATTTTAGAAAAGAGTTACCAGTGGTTTCAGAAAAGATGCAGACTGATTAAATGGTTTACGAGTTTTAGGAAAGTGCAGATTGATTATAGAAAAAGGGTTTACCAATTTTAGCAGGTTTCAGAAAAGAGGTAGAAAATTACCAATTTTAGTAAAATAGATACGAGTTCCAGCAATTGATACTATTTTAAAACGAATGAGGCTGTTAAAAATCGAGATTTCCTATAGGCATACTTTCTATACGTTTACTGATTTTAATACCTTTTCAGACATTAACAGAAGTCTTATGCACATGATGTCTATATGCAACCTTATTATTAAACCTACAAACTGTTTGCCTAATGACATTTGTATATGCAGAAATGCAAGAGCCTATAGACATGATCTCTATATGTGTATTTGCGGAAGAATCAGAAATTAACCCCTATAGGCATGGTATCTACCCTTTGTGCATAAAATAAACCCCATCCCATTTTTCTACTAAATCCCCATGAGTTTATTACAAATTATTACAGCCCAATAAATCAAACTGGAAATTAAAAGTACATCAAAAGCTAACAGCTAGATCCGAGCAGCCTAATTCAACCTTAATGTTTAATAATATGCGATTGAGCCACTTCCGGGATCCAGATTTCCAAAGCCTTCTCTTTATCCAGGGTGTTTCAAAGTTCCAAGGAATCTCAGGGATTCCCGGCATTGCTTACACCCAAGATACCATTAGAATAGAAACAGTGCAGTGTGGAAGAGCCAGCTCTCAGGCATCCAAGTTCAGAGGGAGCTCAGGGGGTCCCAAAGCATGGCTTGCAAGAGAGGGGCAGAACTTATTGGCTAGGAGTAAGTGCAAAGTGAAAGGGGAATTGGGGAGCCATGACAGGTGGTGGACATACCTAGCCACAAAGTAGGCTGGCACACCCCTGATCACTTGTTTGGTCAAACACATCAAGAGCAGACCCTTGAAGGTCAGACCAGGGTCTGGACAGTGATTAGGACACTGCCAGACCCAAGTCTAAAGCTCAAAAACACATAAAGGAGGGAAAGGGAAGGGGAACTGATTGAGTTTGGGATTCAAAGAATCCAATCCAGAATCATGGACAACAATATTAGAGTGTTGTCATGCCCTGAACTATAACTCACATATAAAGGGGGATGAGGGTTTGGGATTCATAAAGTATCAAATTCATGACAAGCAACTGACAGGATACATAATACTGAATTACAAAGGAAAGGGGGAACATGTTACAATATGCTAGCAGCAAATGTCAACTAAAGAATTGGACAGAAGTGAACAGAAATGAAACACATTGTGGTGGAAACATGTAAACTAACTGAGACATACCAGTAAAGAAGCAAAAGAGTGCAGGAGAAAGTAGAGCAAACAAAGTCCACAGCAACATAAGTAAAAGAGAGAGAGTTTTTTAAGTGAGAGTGACTTGTGAACTCAGATTGTGTTCTGTGTTCGTGTTCAAAGAGAAGGGAGGAAAGTATTTATAGTTTTAAAATCAAGCAGGGAACAAGGTAAGAAAATAATCATGCATCAATCAGTAGCAGAAGATCCATTTAATTGAGGAATTCAAATTTGAACGGTAAAGGGCAAGAGTTATTTATGGAAGGAGATCAAGTAAACATATTGTGCATAGCATAGAAATAAGAGGTAAATACATAGGGGTTTTAATTAATGAAACTTTTTTTTGAATTACACGGTCAACTTAAATAAGGCAAGAACACGGTGAATCAATTAACAAATAGTAAATCAGGGAACCAAGGATTCAAAAATAAACAATGAACCCAGCCAGAAATAGGGGAGTCGAAAGGCTAAAGAAAGTTCTCAAATCAATCAAGGAAAGAATCAATCAACCTTACACAAGGAAGCCTAAAGTTAGTCTAAGATTGAAAGTTATTTTAGAGGGACAACCAACGTATATAAAGAGTGCACAACATCAGGCATGTGAGGTTAAATCATGAGAAACAGAAATGATAGTCAAAAAGAGGACCAAAAGCATGCTAAAGAGTGAAGCAAACGACCCTTCTAGAGGATATAGCTTAGTTCAAGGATTGCAAGAAACCAAATCACATAAGGAGCAGAAGTTAAAACAAGAAGGATCTTGAACCCAATCAAACAAGTTCAAACAGACGAAATAATTTTTTTCTTTTCAGGGAGCCAAATAGGTCCGAAAGAATTAGGGCTTCGAGATCAAACCAATTTAGAGATGAGAACCAGACAAGACACATAGCAAATAAACTCAGAAGAAACATTCAAAAACCTCAAAAGAAACCAAGATTCCTGACATGCAAGTTCTAGAATATCATAAAAGGGCACAGTAGAAGGAAAGCACATAAAACATAGTAGAAGTACAATATAAGAAATGCAACAAAGAATAACATATGAAACATGGCAGAACATGTTAAAAGAAATCAGAAAAGCATTGAAATAATTTAACAAAACACTAAATCGGAAAAGATAAAGGTTTTGAAAACAAAGATTTGAAGGAAATCTCGGAAAAAATGCTCGAAAGCTCAAGGAGAACAAAGATCTACAACGGATCTAAAAGAATCAGAAGAACCTCAAAGTTTTAGGGTTTCAGAAGAAACCCAAAATAGCGAGAAAGGCTTGGAAAATTACGATCTAAGCAGGAGATGTCCAAAACCAAGCTTAATCAACCATGGGTGGCCGGAGCAAGGTCAGAGATGGACGGGATATTTGAATAAGTGAAGGTCTGAGTGAAGATCCTCGAGGTCTGGCCTAGATTCTTCAGTCAACAGGCATGCAGGAGCCCTTGGAGGCAAGCACGGGCCTTCAATGGCTTTGGAAGCCATAGATTCAGGCGGCTTTAGGTGGTAGCCGGAGGGATGCGGCTAGGGTTAGGTTTAGGTCTTAGAGAGAATCATAAAGGAGAGGGAGTTTTAGGGCGGCTGATAGAACAAAATGATTTAGGGTTAGGGGTGTGGGCAGATTAAAAAAGGAAAGGGAAAATCGTGGCCGTTGATCAGATTGATCAACGGCCTGGATTAAAAGGGGTTTGGGTCGGGTAATTTTAAATGGGTTAAAGGTTGGGTTAAATGGAATTGGGCTGGTCCGAAATTGAGTTTGAAATTGTCAATTAGGGGAACCAATTTTGGCTAGAATTGAAATAAAATGAGGCCAGATTTCAAATAGCTAGTTTTTCCCCTTTAATTTATAAAAAATAGTTTAAATGATTTTAAAAACAAATTAAAAGCAATGAACTGATTAATAATATATAAACATTAATCTAAAAATACTAGGAATAATTTTATAATTGTAAGATGCCCTTAATCGTAATATAGGCTATAATTGTAATTGTATGCAATTTAGCTTTAAAATACCAAATAAATTCGTAAAAATATGAAAAAATCACCTTTATTATATTTGGTATAAATATGAGAATAAAAGAATCTATTCACCAAAATGATAGTTTTGGAAGTAATTACTGAATTCTGTGGTATTAAAAAATAGACGATAAATCGATTTAAAAATTATTAAAAATTTGGAAAAGTACCAAAACTCTTGGGTGTGCTTATATATGCAGATATATGTTATTTTGAAATTATTTTGGGTATAAAAATACTTAGGAAAAAATTGGGTATCAACAGCTGCCCCTCTTTACCCGGGAAGGATGAAAGAGTTGTCGGGTAAAGATATGATGGCCAATTTTGACCGGAAGCGGCGATTTGAAAAGAATTTGACCGAGCTCTGGTTTCTGAGCTGCTTACATATCCCTGGTTTTACAGGAA
The DNA here is from genome assembly GCA_026770625.1 of Nicotiana glauca. Lineage (NCBI taxonomy): Eukaryota > Viridiplantae > Streptophyta > Magnoliopsida > Solanales > Solanaceae > Nicotiana > Nicotiana glauca. The sequence continues at coordinate 63,949 of MU783194.1, read as the reverse complement.
TCAGGCCGTATGTAGTTCAGGAACCATTGACGGAACATGACGATGGCGATTCGGAAGGACGGACACGATGTTTGGGGGAGGCAAGAGGTATTTTGAAGCTGAGTGGCTGCGAGAAGTGGAGCGGGATCGCTCCTGCTGAGACAGTCGTTGCTAACCGGTGTACCTGCAAGTGAGCAATATAGGCGTATATCGTGCATAAACTTAAACGTGATGCAAGTTCCCATTGGACCATGAATGCTGTCTTCGGACGGTTAGGATGACGTCCTCAGACCATGATGTCCTGGGTCATAAAGCGCAAAATTAAGGGATTCACATGCTATGAGATGACGTTCTCGGGCCATGATGATGGTGCCTCCGAACCATGATGCCTTTGAATAATTATGTGCAGGATATAAAGTGGGGTCCTCGGGCCATGGCATGGTGTTCTCGGGCTATGAGGATGATGCCTCCGAATGATGACGCCTTTGGACAGTTTGGCGATATTTCAGCCCATGAGATGCAAGATTTGGCGATATTTCAGCTGATGCAAAAACTGTAAATGGTGATATTTAAACCGATATAGAATTTAAATAAAGTTTGGCGATGTTTCAGCCGATGCAAAAGAATGTAAATGGTGATATTTCAACCGACCAAAAACATAGGTATAGATGATGGTGGAGATTTAAATATGAACTGGCGATCTTTCAGCCGATGTAGAATTTAAATAAAGTTTGGTGATATTTCATCTGATGCAAAAGAATGTAAATGGCGATATTTCAGCCGATTGCAGGACGTAAGTAAAAGGTGGCGATACTTCAACCATGCAAGAGAAACAAAGTGGCGATATTTCTGCCATGCAAATGGAGACAACGCTTAGTCTCAGAAGGAAGAAAGGTAGCCTTATACAGATAATGCAGGATGGAGACAACGCTTAGTCTCGGAAGGAAGAAATGTAGCCTTATGCAATGCAGGAAATGCAGATGGAGACAATGCTTAGTCTCGGAAGGCAGAAAAGTTTCCTTATGCGATGCAGGAAATGCAGATGGAGACAACACTTAGTCTTGGAAGGCAGAAAGGTAGCCTTATGCAATGCAGGAAATGCAGATGGAGACAACACTTAGTCTCGGAAGGCAGAAAGGTAGCCTTATGCAATGCAGATGGAGACAACGCTTAGTCTCGAAAGGCAGAAAGGTAGCCTTATGCAATACATGAAATGCAAATGGAGACAACACTTCGTCTCGGAAGGAAGAAAAGTAGCCTTATGCAATGCAGGAAATGCAGATAGAGACAACGCTTAGTCTCGGAAGGCAGAAAAGTAGCCTTATGCAATAAGATAAAAGTAAATAGTAAGAACAAAAATTCTTAGCTGATAACTGATCATGATATTGCAGCTGATGGGGCCATTGCGTGCGGATATCAAATGCGAATAGGCGCGACAGTTTGATGCAGTTAGGGGTGTACATGGACCGGGTTGGTTCGGTTTTTATCAAAACCAAACCAAACCAACTATATCATTTGGATTGGTTCGGTTTTGTCGGGTTTTTGGGTTTTTGGGTTACTTACATATTATTTTAATCTTACTTTGTTAAATATTTGATAAGTATACATCTATTTAGTAAAAATATAAAAAGTTGACAAGCATATTATCAATTAAAATATTCTTATGTGAGAATTCCATTAGTTAACACATAATAATTATTTTTTTAGTTGTCTGACAATAATTTTTCGGTGATATACACTTTCAGGTTATCCGAATTTAGTAATTAAACATAAAAATCAATATGATAGCTAAATATTAATAACCACTTGACATTCGAAAAAGATATAAGAATTTAATACATCTACATATGTAAGAACAAAGAGATATACGTATTTTAGTAAGACTTGATAAGAGACTGATCATAAACCCATTACTTAAGGTCAATAAATATGGAGCATTTCATATTTTATTAAAATTTATACCCCGCAAGAGAATCCCAAATATTTCTAGACATTTTTTAAAGAAACTTTTATATAAAATCCTAAACGGGTTTTTTTATTCAATACCAAACCAAATCAAACCAAACCGAGTCGGGTTTTTTAATCGCTTTGGTTTGACTTTTCGGTTTGGTGCGGTTTTTCGGTTCGGTTTGTACACCCCTAGATGCGGTTGCGTAACATGTTTGGTAACTTTGTGACTTGGGTGCTTGCATCCAAAGAAAATCATGAGTTTTGTAAAGGGGAAAGGTTAGTTCACTCTTTCGTGGCTTCCGTCGTCGTGCATCATTGGGGTAGCATCGCTAAACAACAACTATCATAGTTATGCATGATTTAACAAATATAACATAAGTAGAAAATAGTTTTGTTTAAATGAACCAACGACTGCGACGTGGTTCAAAGCATTGCAACCTTTCTTGTTCCGAAATTTTGAGGGTCCTCCTCAAAATTCTGCCCCAGTTTACTAGGCTGGCACTTTTGATGGCTGCGCTGAATGACTGAAGAATCAACTTCGGCATTTTGAGGGTCCTCCTCAAAATTCTACCCCAGTTTACTGAGTTGACATCCCTGGCGATGAATGGCTGAAGACTAACTTTGGAATTTTGAGGGTCTTCCTCATAATTCTGCCTCAGTTCCAATAGTAGGGGGGAAATGAAAATTTTATTAAATCGTGACCTAACCCATAGGGCTGCCTACGTATCCCCTCTTAAACGGGAATTAGGTCAAGCGTAGTTCAAATTACATCATAAAGCAATCATAGGTGATTACACATAATATTGTTTTACTGCTTCTGAATTGATTGGCTTTGGCCAGACTTCTCCGTCCATTTCTGCAAGAATAAGGGCTCCT
>MU783194.1:50018-61096 GCA_026770625.1 Nicotiana glauca | reverse complement strand
TCCCTTTGGCTTCCTCTTGATGTGGGAATATTTTCTTCAATACCAGCTGCCCCGGTGTAAACTTCCTTGGCTTAACTCTTTTGTTGAAGGCTCTGGACATTCTGTTCTGATATAACTGACCGTGGCAAACTGCATTCATCCTTTTCCCATCTATAAGGGCTAACTGCTCGTAGCGTCCTTTCACCCATTCTGCGTCGTCCAACTCAACTTCTTGTATGATTCTCAAGGAAGGAATTTCTACCTCGGCGGGGATGACCGCTTCTGTACCATAAACTAGCATGTAGGGAGTTGCTCCGGTCGATGTGCGGCCCATGGTGCGGTATCCCAGTAAGGCAAATGATAACTTCTCATGCCATTGTTTGTGACTTTCGACCATCTTCCTTAGTATCTTCTTGATATTCTTGTTGGCTGCTTCTACAGCTCCATTCATCTGAGGCCTGTAGGCTGTAGAATTCTTGTGTTTGATCTTGAATGCCTCACACATTGTCTTCATCAAATTACTGTTGAGATTAGACCCATTATCAGTGATGATTGATTCCTGAATTCCGAATCTGCAAACAATACGGTCACAGATGAAATCTGCCACAACTTTCTTAGTTACTGCCTTGTATGATGCTGCTTCAACCCATTTGGTGAAATAATTAATTGACGCCAGGATAAACCTGTGCCCGTTTGATGCGGCAGGCTCGATAGGTCCAATAACATCCACCCCCAGGCGGCAAATGGACACGGTGAGCTTGTTGCAGTGAGCTCGTTTGGAGGCACCTTTATCATGTCTGCATGTATCTGACAGTGATGGCATTTGCGAATGTACCGGATACAGTCTGTTTCCATAGTCATCAAAAAATACCCTGCTCGGAGTATCTTCTTTGCTAAGACAAAACCATTCATGTGCGGCCCGTATGTCCCTGCGTGCACTTCGTCCAATAGTCTAGATGCTTCTTTTGCTTCGATACACCTTAGCAAACCCAAATTGGGAGTCCTTCTGTACAGGATTCCTCCGCTGTGAAAGAAGTTGTTGGATAATCTCCAGAGCGTGCACTTTTGAGCGGCGTTGTCAAGTTCTGGGTATTCTCCTGTTGTCAAGTACTCTTTGATGTTGTGGAACCATGGTTTTCCGTCTGCTTCTTCCTCAACGTGAGCACAATAAGCTGGATGATCATAAATCTTTACTGGGATGGGATCAATGAAATTCGTGTCTGGATGCTGGATCATGGATGATAATGTGGCTAATACGTCAGCGAACTCGTTCTGGACCCTGGGGACGTGCTGAAATTCTGTCTTTGTGAATCTTTTCCTCAACTCCTGTATGTGATGCAGGTAGGGAAGTATCTTAGAGTTTTTGGTGGCCCATTCTTCTCGAACTTGACGTATGAGTAGGTTTGAGTCCCCGATCACTAGTAACTCTTGAATGTTCATGTCAATGGCCATCTTGAGCCCCAGGATGCAGGCTTCGTATTTGGCCATATTATTTGTGCACGGGAACCTGAGCTTGGAGGATACCGGGTAATGCTGGCCGGTTTCTGATACTAGGACTGCTCCTATGCCAACTCATTTGAAATTTGCGGCCATGTCGAAAAACAACCTCCAACCATTGTAGGATTCTGCAATATCTTCTCCTACAAAGGACACTTCTTCATCAGGAAAATACGTTTTCAAGGGTTCGTATTTCCCCCCAATAGGGTTCTCGGCAAGGTGATCTGCTATGGCTTGGCCTTTGATTGCTTTTTGGGTCACGTAAACAATGTCGAATTCACTCAACAAGATTTGCCACTTGGCGAGCTTGCCAGTGGGCATGGGCTTCTAGAAGATATATTTCAACGGGTCTATCCTGGATATGAGATAAGTAGTGTAGGCACAGAAATAATGCCTCAATTTCTGAGCTACCCAAGTCAGAGCATAGCAGGTGCGCTCCAATAGAGAATACCGGGCCTCGTACGGGGTGAACTTCTTACTGAGATAGTAGATGGCTTGCTCCTTTCTCCCCGTTTCATTATGTTGTCCCAGAACACAATCAAATGCTCAATCCAAAACCGCAAGATAAAGCAATAGAGGCCTTCCTAGCTCAGGCAGAACCAATACTGGCGGCATTGACAAGTATTCCTTAATTCTGTCAAAGGCTTTTGACAATTGTCGGTCCATCTAGTAGCAGCGTCTTTCTTCAGCATTTTAAAGATGGGTTCACAAATGACTGTGGACTGGGCTATGAACCGGCTGATATAGTTGAGTCTTCCCAAGAAACTCATCACGTCCTTCTTCTTCTTTGGCGGTGGCAATTCTTGAATGGCTTTGACCTTTGACGGGTTCAATTCTATCCCTCGACGGCTCAAGATAAAACCTAGTAGTTTTTTGGCAGGAACCCCGAATGCACACTTGGCGGGATTCAGTTTCAGATTATACCTTCTCAGCCTGTTGAAGAACTTTCTCAGATCTTCCATATGATCAGTGGCTTTCTTGGATTTGATGATGATGTTGTCCACATATACCTCGATCTCCTTGTGTATCATGTCGTGAAAGATAGTAGTCATGGCTCACATATAGGTGGCGCCAGCATTCTTCAACCCAAATGGCATTATTTTGTAACAATACATTCCCCACGGCGTGATGAAAGCCGTTTTCTCTGCATCTTCCTCGTCCATCCATATCTGGCGAAACAATCAACAAAATACTGCAGCTCATGCTTGGCGTAGTTATCGATAAGAATATGTATGTTTGGCAAGGGGAAGTCATCTTTGGGACTGGCCCGGTTGAGATCCCGGTAGTCGACACAGATTCTAACCTTCCCGTCCTTCTTTGGTACCGGCACGATGTTGGCTAACCATGTTGGATACTCTACCACTTTGAGAACCTTAGCTTTGACTTGCTTAGTAACCTCTTCTTTGATTTTCAAACTCATGTCGGGCTTGAATTTTTTGAGCTTCTGTTTTACCGATGGACATGCTGGATCTTTTTGCAACTCATGAGCTACAATGGCCGTGCTGAGACCAGTCATATCATCGTACGACCAGGCGAATATGTCCTCATATCCTTTTAAGAATTCTGTATATTCTTTCTTCTCTGATGGCGACAAGTGAATGCTGATAAAAGTTTCTTTGACATTTTTTGTATCTCCCTAATTAATGACCTTAGTTTCTTCCAGGTTGGACTTAGGTCTATTTTCAAAATTCTCAATCTCTTTGATGACCTCTTCAGGTATCTCATCTTTTTCTGAGCCTATGTCCTTTTGTTGCGTTGTTTCGTTGGAAATCACAGTCGTTGGTTCATCGTCAAGATAAGTAATAGTAATGCTGTATAAAATAGAGTAAATGGTAGAAAATAATAAGCGATATATATATGATAAACTGAAATGCTTTGATTAAATCCATAATTGTTTGAAACATCAGAGCTCTTTTCGAAATACAAGAAAATGCGGAAAGAAAAATCAACTAGTAAAGTAAGCTAAAAAGATGAGATGCATGGTGCTTTTGTTTAGCCTTGCTAACCTGAAGCCTTCTGGGCCCTGACGGTCCTAATTGACCAATTGTTGAGGTGTCTCCCCTGTTCACAGCTTGTATGGAAGGGCCTTCCTCCCCTTCCTCCTCAAAAAGAACACAACAGTCCATATCATCATCCTCCAAGAACAAATTCTTCATGGCTGCCAACGCTTTATCTTCTTCTGACCCATATATAGTATCTTTCGGCTGGAAGATCTGCTCCAGGCTAGGTATCGAAAACTCCAATGGATAGTAGGGGTCGCGCCATGGTGGCGGCCCGTTCTGGAATTCCTCCTAGGTGTAGCTATACCCTAAGCCAAAGGTAGTGCCATGCTTCTTCAGTTTGATGGGCTTAGTGATCCCCTGAAGATTTTTACCGAGTCCCTTTCCAGGCTCGTATCCACACCAATTCAGTATACTTTCAATCTTGTTGTCCCACCACTTATCCTTATCTGCATCGTTGACCCTTTCGATGTGGTGGTATGTTTCTCCGCCTAATCTCCTTCTGCCTCCGATCATTGGGATGGTCTAGCGACTATATATGGGATTACTACCATCACCATGAATGATCACTTCTTGGTGATTCCATTCAAACTTTACCGCCTGATGCAGGGTCGACGCTACGGCTCCAGCAGCGTGGATCCAGGGGCGTCCCAACAAAAAGTTGTAGGATGTCGGGACGTCTATCACTTGGAATTCGACGTCGAACCATGTTGGTCCCATTTGCAAGCATAGACTGATTTCTCCAATAGTAGATCTCTGGGACCCATCGAAGGCCTTGACATTGATAGCCCCATCTTTGATCTCGTGTAGGCCTTTTCCCAAAGTTCTTAGGGTTATAAATGGACATATGTTGAGGCTGGATCCTCCATCGATCAGGACTCTAGTGATGAAATAATCCTCGCATTGCACGATGATATGCAGTGCCTTGTTGTGGCTTAATCCTTCCGGCGGCAGCTCATCTTCGTGGAAGGTTATTTTGTGGCTCTACAGCACTTGCCCCACCATATTCGCCATTTCACCCCTCGTTATATTGCTGGGCACATAGGCTTCGCTCAGTATCTTCATTAAGGCGTTCCTGTGAGTGTCTGAACTCTGCAGAAGAGCCAGGATAGATATCTGTGCTGGGGTTTTGTTCAGTTGTTCAGCGATTGAGTACTCCTTAGCCTGTACTTTCCTCCAAAGATCGTCGGGTCCTGTTTCAATAGGTCATCTCGGGGCTTGCTTACTGGACTCAACTAGGTGCTCTAGAGTGCAAACCCTTCCTGTTCTAGTCATTCCTTGTGCGGCAATCGTTTCTCCTGTCTTGGTCTTTCCTTTCCTCCTGGCTTTGGCAATGTAATCCCATGGTATAACATTTGAGTGGAATGGTGTTATGTCAGTCATTTCCACTGGAATAGGCACCCTTGGTGGTAACACAACAACTTCAAAGGGTTCAGGTGCCTTTGGAACTCCAAATTCAACCTCGATTGGTTCGGGCGCCTTTGAAGAGGGAGGCGCTTCAAATTCGAAAGGTATAGACATATTTACTTCGTCATCCCTGGAGGGCTGATTCTGCACAACAATTGGGTTAAGGGTTACCACTGGTTTCTTTGGTTCATCCCATTCAGCAATCAAACCTATCGACCCTTTAGGGTCCCAATCATCCTCGATCTCGATCATATGAATGTCTCCACCTTTGTGGTCAGGCATGGGGTTATTACGAACATTAGGAGCAGGCTCCTTTGCTACAATGACCTTATTATCGATCAGAGTCTGAATCTTGTCTTTCAACGAACGACACTCATCAAGGGTGTGTCCCTTCATGCCGGAGTAATACATATAAGTCTTGTTGAGGTTGACCCACTGGGAGGGATTTTCTTGAGCTTTGGCTGGGATAGGAGTGACGTAACCATCAGCTTTAAGTCTTTCATATAGCTGGTCAATTGGTTCAGCGATGGCTGTGTATTGTCTGGGAGGTTTGCGGTCAAAATTTGGTCTGGGTCTTGGAAAATTTTGACGGGTGGGTGGTGATTGGTAGTGAGAGGGTTGAGCGTTATAAGCTTGGTAAACAGGTGCTGGTTGAGAGTATCTGGGTGAGGTGGGTTGATATGTGAGAGGTGGAGAGGATTGGTAAATGGGAGGTGGATAGGAGGGTGCGGGTCCTTGGTAATTCGGGATGGGCTAATATGTAAGTGGAGGTGATGGATAAGTGTGGTATTTTGGTGGTGATTTGGCTCCCTGTGCGACCATCACGGCACTTACATCCTTCTTTTTGGACGTGCCACCAGTATGCAAAGCCTTATTGGTGGCTTGCAGGGCTTCAAGATTTGTAACCATACCATTTTTAATGCCCTCTTCGATTCTTTCTTTAAGTTTGATGATATCGGAGAACTTCTGACCCTCGATCAGCATCAACCTCTCATAATATTGGGGATACTGAGCCCGGACAAAGAATCTATTCATTTGATCCTCTTCTAGGGTCAGCATGACCTTTGCAGCTTCTAACCTCCAGCGAGTGGCATACTCGCGGAATATTTCGGTGGGCTTCTTCTTCAAGTTTTGTATATAGAATACATCCGGTGCATTCTCTATATTGAATCAGAATCTATCCATGAAATCCGATGCCATGCTCACCCAACTCATCCATTTCTTGGGGCCCTGGCTGATGTACCAGGATAGTGCATCTCCTTTCAGGCTCCTCATGAATAGCTTCATACGGATCTTCTCATCCCTTCCAACTCCAACTAGCTTATCGCAATAGGTTCTCAGGTGGACTCTGGGATCTCCTGTTCCATCAAACATTTCGAACTTGGGAGGTTTGTACCCCTCCGTAAGTTCAACATCTGGTTGAATGCATAGGTCTTCATAATTTAGCCCTTCAATACCTCTGTTACCTTCCACGCCCTGAACTCGGCTGGTTAACTTCTTGAGTTCTACCGCTAAGTTCCTGATAAGGGAGTCCTTCTCATCAGACGCAAGTGCATTTGAGATTGGTTAGGTGTAGTGGGGTACAGTATCCACATAAATAGGAGCGTTTTGGAGATGGTCATTGGTGGTGTTCAGTGGCTCGGGAATGAGTAATGGAATGTTATTTGGAGTGTGGCATGTGTTGCAGTGTTGGGTATGAGTGGCTTGTATATGTGTTTGTGGGGTATTTTATGGAGGTGCGAGATTTTGGGTGTTGACATCAGGAGCGGTGAGGGAAAATGACAGGTTCGCCAAATTCCGAACCTGATCCAGTTCTTCTCGAAATTTCAACAGCTTTTGCTCCAATTACGTAGCAGTTTCCTTAGCAACCGGGGTACCCTGAGGAATCTCAATCTCCTTTCTGGCGCTTGTATGTCCCATTTTACCTTTGTTCTTATTTTGGACGGGACTCGGAGGAGGAGGAGGTGGATGGCCCTTGGACCTTGTGGAGTATGCTGATGGTGCCAAAATGCACGAACTAACCTTTGGGGAGGGGAATAAAAAATAAAAGAAAATAAAAAGGTAACAAGTTAGTGCGGGTCATGAGGAAAAAATGTTGCAGTATTGAAACACGTTATGTGGAAAAATATAAATCGCGTCCTAGTTTTGGTGCCTCGTTGTGCCCGAGGTAGGTCTAACGACAAATAGTTTTGGAGAACTTATAATGCTAAATGCCTCATTTTATTGATAAAAATAAGACGAATCCAAAACTACGCTAAATGACAGAAAGTAAATGTCACTAGTGGCCATTGGCCTTATTACATCATTAAGGTAAAATAAAGGACTCCTGATTACTTGGTCCCAGAAGGACCTTCCCCAGATTTGGCATCTTTGTCTCCCTCGAACAGCTCCACCAACTCGTGTAGTCCTAGCAGCAAGTAGGCTCGGGCCAGATGTCAGCCTGTATTTCCTTCAGCGTTTTGGTAATCTTCGATCCTCTTGATAAACTTTCCTTCCAACTCTACTAGACCCCGCTCCAAATACCCTAACCGGTTGTTGGTGCTGACAGCCATTTCTTTCCACTCCTCGATCAATTTCTGATGGGCTTCTAGTATTTTCCGATGCTCATTTTCACACTCTCAAATTCTCTTGCGCAATTGATTATACCTAATCTGTGCTTTAGCATGCTCGTCAATAATTCTGTGACCTCGAACGAATCCCGGCTGACCCATGCCATTGTCTTCTAACCAGCCCGAATAATGCGGCACACAACCGGCGTGGTACCTGTCTGGCTCAATGGATTCTTTCCCCAAAACGATTTTGCAATGCCACAAATGCTGAGCTTGGCACCTGTGAGGTCTATCGTCATCCTGGAAATCAGCCCTGAGGTGACTCGTTTTATCGACCCTTGGTATGATTTGTTTTCTTCCAACTTGCCTCATGGCTCAGAGAGGAACGTAAGGATAAGTCCCTCTCAAACCAATCAGTATGAGAAAATGCACATCTCGGGATCGAACAATGAATTCATCCATGGGGAACCACTCAAACATCCATTGCACCTGGTATTTCTTCAGATTTTCGAACAATTCTACCCATCCTCTGGCGTCCTTCGGCTGAGCGAACATTTTAGGCATATAATTCATGTGCCTTGGCTGATGGAAGGCGATATGATCATCCCAATCTCTGCGTAGGATCTTTTGTCGGTATTCCCCTTTTTGGAGGTGTTCCATAAGCCAAAGCTGAAGTAATAAGTTGCAACCCTCAAAATGACTCTCTTGTTGTTGACATTTGTTCAAGGCGCAGTATATCTAGGCGACGATCATGGGCACTATGCTGAAAGTTTGCCCACCAATCCCTTCCATCAAAGTTTTGGTTACCATGACTAGTTTGGTGTGGATCCTAGCCTTCTTCATAGGGAACACGATCATCCCCAAAAAGCAAAACGTGAAGACAGAGACCCTTCTATGGACATGCCCCAATGAGGTGATAGTAAATTCATCTGAATAGGTGCGGTATGACTTGTTATGGCCGTACCTCTCGTATAGATAGTCAAATGGGATGTAGGAGTCTTTTAAACATGTTAAGTATGAGTTTTTCTTCAGTCCAATCATCTTAAGGAAAACCCTTCATTTGCGATTCTCGGGCATAAGCAAACCCGGAGTCTCCCAAGGAATTCCAGCTAAACCCCCTATTTCTTCAAGTAAATGAGTCATTTCAAGGTCTCCAAAGTGGAACACAGACTTGTCACTATCCCAGAACAATGTCGCAGCCTCTATGATTCTATTTTTAGGCTGAATCTCTAGAAGAGAAGGCAGATTCCCTAAGTAGTTGCGGACGAGTGTCTGATCACTAGAGTAGAGGTCTTTCCACCAATTCAGCAGCCTTGGATGAATGTTGGTTACCATGCCAAATCTGGGGATCTCGTGCCTCATTTTCTGCAAAATAGAGTGTTAGGACCTTACCCCCACCAGACTCAACTATTTAAACTAATAATTAGCATATCAAGCACTTAAGTTCTCCAAATAAATGCACAGAACATGGAGGTGTCCATTTGGGTTTCAAGGAAACCCAGTGGACTTTGGACAAGGCTATCTTAATGAGTCATTATGTGGACAACATAACTGACTCGGCTAGGTTTGACCATGATGCATGTACAATTTAAATGGAATAAGGTTTATATTGGGGTATTAGACAAAGTACCCTTGAACGGACAACTCAAGAGGGAAAGGCACAGAACCGTCGACTGCACCGCTGATCGACTGGTTTTACTGCAAATGTTCCTTTGCCAAATTTAGGGGGTGATAGTATTGGAAGCGCGCAACCACTCATTATAAGCGTTACTATAGTATTTTGTTTGGAATGATTGGAATATGATGTTTGAAAAATGCAATTTACAAGAATGAAACATATTGACATGTATTTTCACGTTCATAATAAAATTTACAATGATTGCTCAAAATTACAATAGCATTGGCGGGAAAAGCGGTAAATGAAAGCAATTAAAGAAAAAGAAACAAAAGAAACAAGTCTGTTTCAAATAAAGGCATTAAACAAAAGCTATAAATAAAGCAATAAAGTCACATATAACATGCAATGGTAAAATCCTAAAGACATCCCAGCAGAGTCGCCATGCTGTCGACGCCCTTTTTTTTCCTAAAGTGGAATCGGGTTCACGACATTCGGGAAGATAACTCTTATCCCGTTTGGGAATTGGGTTTTGGAGTTTGGAGAATCTCCACCTAATGATTATAGTGCATTAGGACACTTTTTAAAGATGCAGACCAGAGTTTTGGGTAAGGGCTTGAAATTATCTCGAGTGGAAGGTGTTAGGCACCCCTCAAGATCCACTAGTGTAGTTCCCGGCCATGTTACAATTGTGACTTTGAATGCAAATGCGAATAGACTAACAAGTATTGCAAATACAAAGTAAGGAGCATAAAAGGGTTAAAAGGAGTGCTGAAATTCAGCAAGGGAGTAGTTTGGTTATAAAGAAATGTGCAAGTAGAGGGAAGAAGTCAAGCAATTAGTGCAAGAAAACCAAAAATTGTGTGAGAAAACAGAAATTGAAAGTGCTGCAGCTTTTAAAGTCCTGAAAAAAATAATAAAAGGAGAGGGGAGTCCTAGGTTTATACATTACATGGATCATTCGCACAACACTGGTACCCAACTGTACACACAGTGTTATCGTGTAATCATCATCTCCATGTCTACCCTTCCCACCCCGTTAAGGTATTAAAGCACGGAACAGTATCGTTTACTTATCGCATGCTACTACCCATCCCAATCCTATCTGTCCCGGGGTATTAGGACTTCTAATCTTAAAAGGAAAGAAAGGGATGGAGGCCTTTGTGGAGTTTAAAGTATAAAATTCTAGCATGACATTCAAAACAAGCACCAAATAAAGGGAAGAATAAACAAGCAAATAAGGCTCAAATAAACCCCAGAAATCAAATAAGCATATAGTTTAGCATGCCTTAACAAATACTTATTTGCTCTTAAATTAAAGTTAAGCAGCGAGTGGACTGGTTCAACACATATATTTAGACAGAAAGCCTGCATTAGGCAACTCGGATACAGTTGTCAGAGACTGACCCAATGATTAGTTAACCAACATTTTGTCTATGTGTTGAATAAAAAGAAACTAGGCAGATGATCTACTGATTTCAGGAAAAAGGTGCGAAAGAGTTACCAGTTTGACAGAAATAAATGAATTTCAGACAAGATGCAAATTGATTTTAGAAAAAGAGTTATCAGTTTTAACAGAGAGAAACGAGTTTCAGAAAAAGATGTGCAGACTGATTTTAGAAAAGAGTTACCAGTGGTTTCAGAAAAGATGCAGACTGATTAAAAGGTTTACGAGTTTCAGGAAAGTACAGATTGATTATAGAAAAAGGGTTTACCAATTTTAGCATGTTTCAGAAAAGAGGTAGAAAATTACCAGTTTTAGTAAAATAGATACGAGTTCCAGCAATTGATACTATTTTAAAATGAATGAGGCTGTTAAAAATCGAGACTTCCTATAGGCATGCTTTCTATACGTTTACTGATTTTAATACCTTTTCAGACATTAACAGAAGTCTTATGCACATGATTTCTATATGCAGCCTTATATTAAACCTACAAACGGTTTGCTAATGACATTTGTATATGCAGAAGTGCAAGAGCTTATAGACATGATCTCTATATGTGTATTTGCGGAAGAATCAGAAATTAACC
>MU783194.1:31449-48031 GCA_026770625.1 Nicotiana glauca | reverse complement strand
CTTTATCCAGGGTGTTTCAAAGTTCCAAGGAATCTTAGTGATTCCCGACATTGCTTACACCCAAGATACCATTAGAATAGAAACAGTACAGTGTGGAAGAGCTAGCTCTCAGGCATCCAAGTTCAGAGGGAGCTCAGGGGGTCCCAAAGCATGACTTGCAAGAGAGGGGCAGAACTTAATAGCTATGAGTAAATTCAAAGTGAAAGGGGAATTGGGGAGCCATGACAGGTGGTGGACATACCTAGCCACAAAGTAGGCTGGCACACCCCTGATCACCTGCTTGGTCAAACACATCAAGAGCATACCCTTGAAGGTCAGACCAGGGTCTGGACAGTGATTAGGACACTGCCAGACCCAAGTCTAAAGCTCAAAAACACATAAAAGAGGGAAAGGGAAGGGGAACTGATTGAGTTTGGGATTCAAAGAATCCAATCCAGAATCGTGGACAACAATATTAGAGTGTTGTCATGCCCTAAACTATAACTCACATATAAAGGGGTATGAGGGTTTGGGATTCATAAAGTATCAAATTCATGACAAGCAACTGACATGATACATAATACTGAATTACAAAGGAAAGGGGGAACATGTTATAATATGCTAGCAACAAATGTCAACTAAAGAATTGGACAGAAGTGAACAGAAATGAAACACATTGTGGTGGAAACATGTAAACTAACTGAGACATACTAGTAAAGAAGCAAAAGAGTGCAGGAGAAAGTAGAGCAAACAAAGTCCACAACAGCACAAGTAAAAGAGAGAGAGTTTTTAAAGTGAGAGTGACTTGTGAACTCAGATTGTGTTCTGTGTTCGTGTTCAAAGAGAAGGAAGGAGAGTATTTATAGTTTTGAAATCAGGCAGGGAACAAGGTAAGAAAATAATCATGCATCAATCAGTAGCAGGATATCCCTTTAATTGAGAAATTCAAATTTGAACGGTAAATGGCAAGAGTTATTTAAGGAAGGAGATCAAGTAAACATATTGTGCATAGCATACAAATAAGGGGTAAATACATAGGGGTTTTAATTAAGGAAAGAAAATTTTGAAATACACGGTCAGCTTAAATAAGGCAAGAACACGGTGAATCAATTAACACATAGTAAATCAGGGAACCAAGGATTCAAAAATCAACAATGAACCCAGCCATAAATAGGGGAGTCGAAAGGTTAAAGAAAGTTCTCAAATCAGTCAAGGAAAGAATCAATCAACCTTACACAAGGAAGCCTGAAATTAGTCTAAGATTGAAAGTTATTTTAGAGGGACAACCAATATATATAAAGAGTGCACAACATCAGGCATGTGAGGTTAAATCATGGCAAAGAGAAATGATAGTCAAAAAGAGGACCAAAAGCATGCTATAGAGTGAAGCAAACGAACCTTCTCGAGGATATATCTTAGTTCAAGGATTGCAAGAAACCAAATCACATAAGGAGCAGAAGTTAAAACAAGAAGGATCTTGAACCCAATCAAACAAGTTCAAATAGACGAAACAGTTTTTTCTTTTCAGGGACACAAATAGGTCCGAAAGAATTAGGGCTTCGAGATCAAACCAATTTAGAGATGAGAACCAGACAAGACACATAGCAAATAAACTTAGAAGAAACATTCAGAAACCTCAAAAGAAACCAAGATCCCTGACATGCAAGTTCTAGAATATCATAAAAGGTCACAGTAGAAGGAAAGCACATAAAACATAGTAGAAGTACAATATAGGAAATACAACAAAGAATAACATAAGAAACATGACAGAACATGTTAAAAGAAATCAAAAAAGCTTTGAAATAATTTAACAAAACACTAAATCAGAAAAGATAAAGATTTTGAAAATAAAGTTCTGAAGGAAATCTCGGAAAAAATGCTCGAAAGCTCAAGGAGAACACAGATCTACAACGGATCTAAAAGAATCAGAAGAACCTCAAAGTTTTAGGGTTTCAGAAGAAACCCAAAATAGCGAGAAAGGCTTGGAAAATCATGATCTAAGCAGGAGATGTCCAAAACCAAGCTTAATCAACCATGGCTGGCCGGAGCAAGGTCGGAGATGGATGAGATCTTTGAATAAGTGAAGGTCTGAGTGAAGATCCTCGAGGCCTGGCCTTGATTCTTCAGGTAACAGGCATGCAGGAGCCCTTGGAGGCAAGCACGGGCCTTCAATGGCTTTGGAAGCCACAGATTCAGGCGGCTAGGGTTAGGTTTAGGTCTTAGAGAGAATCATAAAGGAGAGGGAGTTTGCGGGCAGCTGATAGAACGAAATGATTTAGGGTTAGGGGTGTGGGCGGATTAAAAAAGGAAAGGGAAAATCGTGGCCGTTGATCAGATTGATCAACGACCTAGATTAAAAGGGGTTTGGGTCGGGTAATTTTAAATGGGTTAAAGGTTGGGTTAAATGGAATTGGGCTGGTCCAAAATTGAGTTTGAAATTGTCAATTAGGGGAACCAATTTTGGCTAGAATTGAAATAAAATGAGGCTAGATTTTAAATAGCCAGTTTTTCCCCTTTAATTTATAAAAAATAGTTAAAATGATTTTAAAAATAAATTAAAAGCACTAAACTAATTAATAATATATAAACATTAATTTAAAAATACTAGAAATTATTTTATAATTGTAAAATGCCCTTAATCATAATATAGGCTATAATTGCAATTGTATGCAATTTAGTTTTAAAAATACCAAATAAATTCGTAAAAATATAAAAAAATCACCTTTATTATATTTGGTATAATATGAGAATAAAAGAAGCTATTCATCAAAATGATAGTTTTTGAAGTAATTACTGAATTCTGTGGTATTAAAAAATAGACGATAAATCGATTTAAAAATTATTAAAATTTTGAAAAAGTACCAAAACTCTTGGGTGTGCTTATATATGCACATATATGTTATTTTGAAAGTATTTTGGGTATAAAAATACTTAGAAAAAAATTGGGTATCAACAAGGGGAAATTACTACACTACCTACAAAGAAAATCTTTTTATCTTTTTTTTAAGATTTAAATCCCTCAAGAAAATTGTCTAGGATATCCATCATCGGGAAAAGTCTAATATTTTTTTGTTTTTCTAAAAAGTAAAAAATAAAATATTCAATTAGACTAACACAACTAAAATAGCATAGAAAGCCACCCAGACATACTGCTCACCCCACACTTAAAATTGTGACCCAATGCACACCATACTAATAAGAGGGTAAAAGAAACTTCCTAGTAGGCCAAAGGCCGAAGCACTAGCAGCTCATGGGGTACTTAGACTTCTCCCATGCTTGGTCCTTTGTGCGGGTACCTCACACTTAGTTCCAACCATCTGGTTTGCTATTGAATCCTTCCAATAGCTTTGCTTTCCATGCTCCTAGAAAAATCAAAAATCGACATTACAAAAATAATACACTAATAAAAAATAAAAATAAAATAAAAATAAAAAAAAGAAGTAAAGCTGGATTACCTCCCAATAAGCGCTTGATTTAACGTCGCGGCATGACGCGAATCAATTTTTGCCTCCACTTTGAACTTATAAATTAGACCCCAAGTTTTGATTATGCTCTGTAATCATGCTCCTGGGTGGTAGAACGAATCTGACTGGCCCAATAAAACAATGTAGTATTCTGTACTTTTTGGCCTTTGGATGAGATGTGTATACCCGACTTTCTGGCACGAAGAATCCCAGAATGTAGGCATCTTATTCGTTACTCCTTGACTCCTCAAGTGGCTCGAACGACTCTATTTTCATATCATCATCCAAACACAATATGGAAAAATGCTTGGAATGTGGACCAATGCGCTCAACTACATAAACATTGGGATTATCAACATCCTCAACACTAATGACACTAGAGTCAACTAAATATGTATCCTCAATATTTGTGGTTGACTCTAGTATCTCTTCTACGACAACAACATCCTCAAAATCTAGTTCGATTGATTTTCTACTCTGGCCTTCTCCTCTAGCTCATAACCGTATTTTTTAAAATCCTCCAGTATAATGGCAATTTGTACAGCCAATTCATACTCATATTGGCTACTATCCACAATGTCAACTTGTTGCGCTTTACAAGATTCAATTAATTTATTCGCTTGAGCCTCCAAGTTGTGAATAGTTGCCTCTTGCCTTTGTATCTATCGTGGTTTCTCATCATATTGTTCCACATGGCACTTTGATATATCTTTGATCTCCTTTAGGTCAACTTCCCTAGTTTCTTTGTGTCACGACCCAAAATCCACTAAGGGTTGTGATGGCGTCGGGCACCACTGTCAGGCAAGCCAACACCAAGAAGTTAATTAAATTCCCATTTTAGTATTTATTGAAATCATTCCTTTTATACATTAAATAATAAATAATAAAATTCATTGGAATAAGATGATGTATTTAACAAACTTAATAATTCTATAATTATCCAAGAACCCGGTGTCACAAGTGCATGAGTTATTTCTAGGAAATCAAGTGAAGTGCAATAACTGTCCGGAATACAAATTGGACAGAAGGTAAATACTATACACTGAAAGAGACTATGCCGGCTGCGGATTGCCTCGAGAGATGCAGCTCATCCAAGTCTATGTATCATCCATGCTGCTACACCCCTTCGGCCGCTAGGGGTACATGTGCCCGTGCAACAAAAATACACAGCAAGTATAGCATGAGTACAAAAATAAAGTGTACTCAGTAAGTATCCCGTCAAATCTCGAAGAAGAAGAGACGAGAGTTTGACTTCGACACTTACTAGTGGTCCAATAATAATATACTAATAATATAGTAAATTGAGGATTTATATAAAAAAAAATGGTTGTAGCTCAATAGCATGAAGCAAGTAATATCCTCATAGGGAATTTTCAAATTCGTTTTCATCATTTATACATTTATTCTCAATCCGGGGAAGCAATATCCTCATTTATAAATATCAAGGCAAGCAATACGAGCATGCGCAAATCATGCCGAGGACGTACGACCCGATCCAATAATATTTAAACTGTGCACTACCAAATGGTCGAATGGCGCGAACCATAGATGCATCTATTTAATATACCGAAGCGTTTGGCCCGTTCCACAATAGATAAGCACATTCAAACAGTCAAGTCAAGAATTCATCAAGGAGCAATTATTTAGGAAAAAGCAAGTTTCTCTTGTCAAGAAGTGATATCTAGCCTTGTAAAAATTTATTTATACATTCGATATGTGTTTAAGAATTTTTAAATTGATAACAAGGTTGCAAATATTACAAGTAAAGCATGCTTTTGGGCCCTAGACTACCCGGACTTAAGCATAATAGTAGTTACGCACGGACTCTCATCACCTCGTGCGTACGTAACCCCCAAAAATAGAAGCACATAATCAGTTAACTCACCTATGCGGACAATACCCTCTTACAAGGTTAGAAAGGAGACTCACCTCGCTCTGAAGTTCCATAACCGGCATTCCAAGCCCTTCTGAAGACTCAAAGTGATGCAAAACGTTCCAAAACTAGCTAATAATTATGTAAACCCATTAATACATGTTCAATTACTCATAATAATCTAATTTATAGCAATCCCTAACCCCGATCAAAAAGTTAACAAAAATGCATTCGGGCCCACGTGCCCAGATTACGAATTTTTTCAAAGATAAAATTTACCCGCAACCTCACGAACTCAAATATATAATTGGCTCTCAATTTCATTTCCATGGAGAAAATAAGATGAAATGAGACAAACCCATTTCTTTACGCTTATACACTGCCCATACGACTCTTCTTCACGTTTACGAGACCCTCATCGCGTTCGCGAAGAAGAAAATTCCCAAAAACCATTTTCCAAACTCTTCTCAAATAGCCTCTAGTATAATAGCCATAACGTCTTGTAAAAAACTCCAAATTACAAACGGTTTAATTTTTCGAAAACTAGACACCAAGATATACAACTTTCATGTTTTGCTAATCTCCTAATTCTTTATAGATTTTGAGATATAAGCTGACAAAGTTAGCCCTATGCAATACAAATTTCTTCTTCATCTTCCCGGACAGCCTGTAGTGTACCAGCCATAACTTTTTGTACACAAATCCACATGATAAATGGTTTGCTTTTCTGAAAACTAGACACAAAGGATAACAACTCGTAATTTTGGATCATCTCAAAATTCCTTATAGATTGCGAGATATGAACCTCAAAGTCAGACCTGTGCAATAGAGATTTCCTTCTTCGCAAACGCGAGGATCTCTTTGTGAACGCGACAAACAGAGTCCCTGAGGCCAAATACTTCTTCGCGAACGCGAAGAACAAAACCAGACACTAGCAACAACTATTGTAAAACAACCCGAAATGATCCGAAACCACCCCGAAATACACCTGAGGCCCCCGGGCCCTATTCCAATCACACAAATCAGTCTCATAATATAACATGGACCTGCTCGAGGCCTCAAATCACATCAAACAACATTAAAATCATAAATCACACCCCATTTCAAGCTTAATGAACTTTAGAACTTCAAACTTCTACATTCGATGTCGAAACCTATCAAATCATGTCCGATTGATCTCAAATTTTGCACATAAGTCACATTCAACATAACAGACCTACTCCAACTTCCGAAATTGGATTCCGACCCGATATAAAAAAGTCCACTTACGGTCAAACTCCTAAAAAACCTTCAAATTTTTATCTTTAGCCAAATGACTCCAAAATGACCTACGGACCTCCGAATTTACTTTCGATCATGCTCTCAACACCAGAATCACCATACTGAGCTATTCCCAGACTCGGAATCCCAAACAGACATTGATAAAACTGAAATGCACTT
The DNA here is from genome assembly GCA_026770625.1 of Nicotiana glauca. Classification (NCBI taxonomy): domain Eukaryota; kingdom Viridiplantae; phylum Streptophyta; class Magnoliopsida; order Solanales; family Solanaceae; genus Nicotiana; species Nicotiana glauca. The sequence goes on along the minus strand of MU783194.1, from coordinate 41,275 downwards.
CAACCCAAACTCATAAAATTCTTCCAAAAATGCTAACTTCCACAATAGGTGCCGAAATGTTCACGGGTCTTCCAAAACCCGATCCGGGCATACGCCCAAGTCCGAAATCTTAATACGAACGTGCTGGAACTTTCGGATCCCGATTCTGAGGTCGTTTACTCAAAAATTCAATCTTAGACAGTTCTTTCAACTTAAAGATTCCGAAATGAGAATTCACTTTCCAAATTAACTCTGAACTTCCCAAAATTCAATTCCGACCATGCATACAAGTCATAATACCTGAAGTGAAGCTGATCATGGCCTCAAACTGCTGAACGACGCACTAGAGATCAAAACGAACGATCGGGTCGTTACACTTTGTTCCTGCTATCCTCACAAGAAAAAGTAGAACCATCATAGTAAGGGGTTGGGGGAAGATAAGAAATATAAGCACAACCATGAAAGTGACCATCTTGACCACCACACATATCACACACATTCCGCATATAAAATTGAGTTGGTGCACATAACTCGCTCTCGAGAATATTTTGATAATTTTTTCCTAGGTAGTTTCCTCCCCAGTATGCATAAGGAGGATCAAAAGTAGAATTACCAACATCAAAACTCTCCTAATTTCAAGATGCCATGTCTTTCAAGTCAAAAAAATAAAAAATAAACAAAAAATAATCAAATACAAGAAAACAAAATAAAGCACAAACTTGCAACTTAGAAATATGTACACATACAGTTATACCGTTAGTTCCCCGGGAACGGTGCCAAAATTTGATCACGCCCAACTATGCCTTATAAAAAAGGCTAAGCGGTCGTTACAAATATAATCCAATTTACAAGTCCGGAGTTGAATACCATAGAGAACTAAGGCTTAGCTACAGTTGTTAAATATCACTAAGAAACACAAGTCTAAACAATTTCCTAATTATGAAGATTATAATATTTATTTTTATCTAATTAACTAATAAATACTAGAAAGCAGTAAAACTATCAATTAACAAGGATAAGGATTGTAGACAAGATTAAGGAGCTCTAGAGATATGATTTCCCCTAATGTCGAAATTCTTTTCGTTATGTTTCCTATAAATTCGCCTAAGTATTCTCTACCGATCATGAGTGCTCTGACTGTCATAACTCTCTCCCAAGTAATTACCATAATTTACTAAACATATTCTCCCAAATTACGCTAGCTGACATTAAGTAAAGCTCACTCGGATCGCACCCACGGTTTCGTTATCCCTAATCCCATTTTTAAAACCTCCGTATTGATCCCTCATATACGTTAGGAGTATTGTTATTCAAAAACTACCTAAATATGCACTCTCTCCCGAGTAATACATACTAAATAGGCACAGTCGATTGGGAGCTCTCCAACCAACCACAATAATGACGTAATTGAACAATTAGAGAAAATACTACAATAAATCTATATTAACGTAACAGGAAAATCATCCTCCAATAGGTTCCATCAAAATCCTAGATAACAAATTAGCTATTCATAATAGTATACATAACTATAATACTAGAATTCATAACCAATAATATAAATAGGAAGAAAGAAGTGAAAAACTCATAGAAGAATTCTTCGTCTTACTCCTAGTGTGTTCTTGCCTCCTTAGGACGAATTTTCGGTCTCCACGACGGCTTCGTGCTCTTCCTAGGTCTAAAATATGTCCAAACTCGATCTCCCCTTCTCTGTCTCTCTAAATTCCATCAAACGTAACGTTTTTAGGTCTATTTATATGTTTAGGACAAGACCTAAACGCGTAGGTCAACTCCTAGTCAAGCCAGGAAATAATTAAAACCTTCAAAACTCAGACTGGGTCTGACCTTAGGCCTGGCGTTGCCTGGCTAACGCCAGCCTCAGCCTGGCTTTATGCTGGCGTTGCCAGGCTAAAGCCTGGTCGAGCTGGGTTTTACCCGCCTTCTCCTTTTCACTATTCTCGAGCGCACTTTCGACTTTTAAGCATCCCTTTAGCTCTACTTTCATCTCCAATTCACCTACACATAAAATAAACTCCATTACGCGCAAATAAAGTGTAATTTATTATTAAAGCATGTATAATGCAACACAAATAATGTACGGAACTACGAAATTATAGCCACACATCAATACCATCACATCAGATACTTTTAAATTATAATACGTAATTATCTAACTAACAAGACTAAATTGATCATTTGTGTAAGTTGTGATGATGCCCTTTCATTTTGAATTCACGTATTATGCTAATTTAATAATATTTTCCGGCTTTTAGATGATTTAAATGTTTAAATCATCGCTTGCTATTATTAACGTGCAACACACGTTCATACATACTAGTTATTAAGTAAAACCATTATGATGGACTTTATTGCCTTGATCTTGGGCCCGAGCTCACCACGGGCTTTGCAAGACTAATATATATATATATATATATATATATATATATATATATATATAAGCAAAAACTCATAAGTTGTTAGGGTTTTCAGGCCTAAAATAATTAGAACTAGCAATAAGAGGGTATTTCGGTTGGCTTAAAAGCTGGTCTAACCAGTTTAAAAGCACTTTTTAGCTAGTTGGAATGTTTGGTAACTTTAAAAATAACTTTTAAGCCACGTGGTTTTAAGTCCAAACAAGCTAAAATCAAGAACTTACCTTTTTTATCCCTAATAATTTTTTATTTTCCCAAATATCCCTTCAAAGCCAAAAGCCCAAACGTTCTTTTCCTTCTTCTCCCTCCACTGTTCCCATTGTTGTCAACCATTTCTAATGCCATCTGTATGGCATATCCCATTTTCACATGTGTTGCCTTTCCCTATTTTTTAATTTTTGTGCTCTGATTTTATTTCCATGATTCATTCTCACGTAAATAATCATAATCACATTTTTATTTTACTTCTCACGGTTTTGATATTATATTTCCTAATAATTATTTTCTTGAAATTCTTTGTGTTTTGAGAGGTTGCGTTTCTTTTATATTGTCAAACAAACAATGTCATAATTATTTGTCTTGTATGATTAAAATACAAAAATATTCAAAAAAGTTGAAACAAATATATAACACTAAATATAGTAACTTCAAATGAAAACTCATCTAAACATAAATAATTGTTTCCAAAATTTTTTGAAGGAAATTCTCCAAAAATAACATACTTTAGTGTCAACAATTTTAAAAATATTTTAATCATTTTAAAATAAAAAGTTATTACCAGCACTTATTTTCAAATACTTCAACAATTCTTTTTAGCTTAATTACTTTTATCCAAATAAATAACTTGTGTATTTATAAAACAAACTTCAGACACTTAATTTAAACACATATCTTAAAAGACATTTTTTTAAACCAATCCAAAACCCCTCTAAAATAAGTAAAATATTTGTTAGCCCCTCTCGCTCTCAGTCAGTCGTGGTGCATTGCCCTCCTCAACTCTCATTCTCTTTCCTGTCTCAAAATCTCAACTTCCTTTCTCCGCCACAAGACCACCTTAATTCCTGTCTCTGTCGGATCAGAAGTTCAAGAACAATGTAATGTAACCCTCCATTTTTCTTGCCTTATCATACCTCCTTTCGTTAATGGATTTCAAGTCCCATCAAACCCTTAAACCTTGTCTCTCCTCTCTATGGCTCTTCTTTCTTTCCCTCGTTTTCTTTCACTCTCATTCTCTTCGAACCCCAAAGCTCCTGCTTCCCTCTGTTGTACATCTTCTATAATGTCCGTGAAGAAAATGAAAGCGGCTGGTTCTGGTGCTGTGAACAAAGATGCATCAGCTATACTATGGTACAAACACGATCTTCGTGTCGACGATCACCCCGGCATTGTTGCAGCTTCTATGCATCGCACACTTGTACCTTTATACATCTTCGATCCCCGGATTCTTTCTCGTATATTCCTTAACCATCTCTCTCTCTCTCTCTCTCTCTCGATCTCGAATAATGGGTCTTCTTGGAAAAGTGTTTTTCCGATTCCTTTTATCTAATGTGATGGGCTATAGAGTGTAAAAAGTTAATGTTATTTATATATTTGGTGATAATAGAAGAAAATAGTTAAGTAGTGATTTAAAAGTTTATTTGATGAAGATATTACATCAAAGTTTAAAATCTGAATGATAAATAAATTTGAGTTCTTGAAAGTTGTTTAGAGAGACTGCCAAAAAGTACTACTGGTAACATAGCTAGTATGAATCTTCAGTTTGTGACTGCGTTTATTTGCAGCTAGGTATCCATTTTCTGTTTGATTAATTTGATGATTGTTGAACTAAACATAACAAGTGAGAATTGCCTACAGGGCTTAATTCAAGTGTCAAATGTTGAGGGATTTGTGACTTAGTTCACAGGTTCGAGACTAGAAATATTTGCTTGTTTAATTGAAGATAGCCAAAGCAGGAACAGTGGCAGATTTTTTGAACTTCCAGTAAGTCACAGAAAAGTTCTTTCTGCTCTGCCTGTATCAGAGGAACCAACTTCAAATGGCAATTTTTTACACTTTATGAACTTGTTAAAGAGTCGGGTGAGCTACTCATATATTCTGCTCAAGTTTAAGCACAAAAATTTAAGTGTAAAATTATGTGGAGTGTCTAATTATTGGAAGTGATCTTTTTAGTTGGATTTGAGTGTATGTGTACAAGACACTACACTCTCATATTAAATGCTTATGTCATTTAAAATAATATTACTTTTAAGGGTTGATAGTACTAACTTATCGTCTCTTGTTGCTGTCTTGAGCCGAGGGTCTCCTGGAAACAGCCTCTCTGCCCCTCGGGTAGGGTACAGTCTGCGTACATATTACCCTCCCAGACCCCACTAGTGGGATTATACTGGGTTGTTGTTGTTGTTGTTGTTATATTACTTTTAAGGGTGCAACATTAACAATGTTACAAAAATTTTAAATTTGTTCTCGTGAGAACTATGTCTAATAAATGAGTTAGCTTGGTTTTTTGACTCTTGTTGTCATTTTCACAGGATTTCCGGATGACATGCTCGAATTACTTCTTTTTGCTTTGAAGGATCTGAAGAGTTCACTCAGGGAGCAGGGATCTAATCTGATGATCAGGTTCGGGACTGCAGAGAGTATCATAGAAGGACTTGTCAAAGAGGTTGTTACATACTATATTTGCTTATTCTGATATTTAACTGGCCAGGAACGAGGAAACTTCAAGCAGTCATCCACTTATATTCTTACATTCATCACCGAGGATTGGAACAGGTCAAGGCTACCAACATATTTACAGAGGAGGAGGTAGAGTTTGGCTTATGGAGAATGGTAGAAGGTGTAAAAGAGACCTTGGATACAATATCTTTTGCTGAGGGGACTCCCAAACTTGCAATATGGAACAGTCCATTTTATGATATGAAGGTATTGCTCTGTCTTATTTCAGCCTCCAGATGCTCTGTAGGGGACGCAAAAATTCTGAATTCCTGATTTTTCAACTTCTATCTATATCCAGAGCTTGAAGGAATTGCCCAAATCATACGATGAGTTCAAGAAGATGAAATTGCCCACTATGCCACCTCTTTCTCCCCAAGTGTTACCAAAAGGAGATATGAGCTTGTCTTGGGGTATGCTCTTTTTTCCCGAACCCTCACCGTGCAACACTCTTTGGATATCTGTCATTTTTTTTCCTATGCTCACACCAGGGGATATAACAATAGTATAGTGGAATAGGTACTTTGCCCACATTAGAAGATTTGAAGAAATTTATGGATGACAATGCTGGCACGTTAGGAAACAGATGGGCTTCGATTGAGAAGGATTCAGCTACAAGTGAATTGCGAAAAGACCAGGCAGCAACTCTGAGTACTGTGGTTCAAGGTTTGAGAGAGGAAAAGTTTAATGGGATTGGGAACAGTCAAAGTGATTCAAGTCTCAAGAAAATTCAGAGGAAGAGACCCGTAAAATCTGCTTTTGTCACACAATGTGGAAATATAGTGGGAGGTGGTACAAGTCTAGTGTTGAATGCTTTGGCTGCATATTTGAGATATCTGGAGGGTACTTCTCGTGATGAATGGCAGGAGTATGAGCCGTCTCTTTATTTTTCTTTGTGCCATGATTGTCACTTAATCCCCCCATATCCTATGATATCTTTTGGTTGGTTGATCAAAGCTTCTAAGATATTTGTAGGCTAGATATATTTATAAACGAGTCTTACTCTCTGAAAAATTTTGTATTATTTATATTTATTCATCTATGCCAATGAACACCGGAAAACTGTTTGAAATGATTTTTGTGTTTATTTAATGGAGAATATAATTTTAAACAAGCTCCAAAGGCTTTGGTTCAGTGGTAAGACGACATAGCACACGATGTGTGGGTTAGGCGCACGCACGAGTTTGATAATTCCTATAGACTAGCATGTATTTAAGTGGAAAAGGATAGAGGGGCAGACCTATTATTCACTGAGTTTCGAACTGTTTGCCAATTGGTCCTCCGGGATTTCTCAGTGGCTAGTGGTCAATGAAGTGGGTTGAGAATGAAGATGTCTTAGCTTCAAATCCCATCAGAGGTAAAAACACTTGGCTATTTCTTCCTACTTGATCAAGCCTTGGCAGTCAGAGTTACCAACACCTGTGTTGGTGCGAGGTAGCAGGGACCCGTGGATTAGTCGAGGTGCGCGTAAGCTGGTCCGGACATTACAGTTATAGAAAAAAGATATTTTTTTCTACCTTATGAAAAAAGATAATATTTTAAGCAAATTTGGATTGTATTACAAAGCTCGAAATCAGTCACTGCAGGATGGATTAAAAAGAATGCAGATCATTTACTTTAGCTAGTATAGCAGTCTATGAGTGTCCTATTCCTGTTGATGGATATCAGTTCCCATGTTGAGATCAGATATGCAGAAATATCAGCTCAGAGTATTTTGTGCTATTATGGAGGGCAATTATATCGTGGAATCAGTCTTCTCTTAGAGAGTATAGTTCAAATAACCGTTGATATAGGGAGTAATGATTTTGAGTAATGTGATTTCAGTAGGTTTATGGTTCCTATTCTCCATTCTTGAGGTCCATATGCATCTTTTCATACTGAGATGGTCTTCAAGATTTCAACTCTGAAGCTGTTGTAAATGCATTTTATATTGTTCTTATACCATTCAGAAAGCATTCTGAAGCTTGACTGCTTAGCTTACTGTGTTACTAAACTGGGAGCGTTTGTGAAGGCGTTGTACATCGGATCCTTCTGTAGCAAGTAGTATAAGTGGAAAAGGAAGAGGAAGAGGACTGCCAGTTGAGCATTTTGATAAAATGGAACAGAAAATATGAACGTTGACTCCCTCTTTTAGAAGTTTTAAGGCCTTGTAGTTTTACTGCTTTGCTTATCTCGTATCCGCAGCCTCTATTGCATCTATTTGATCTGCACTATTTTGCCTTACTTTAATTAAAACGGATGTTATGGAAACATGAGACTTTGTGCAGAAACTCACCACTTCAAGGAAAGAATGTTCTCCTGATTAACTGATGCCAATTGGCTTTATTTTGCAGGGTACATGAAAAACTGCGTGCAGCTGAAACTCGGGAAGGAGCCTCATTTGGTGCTCTTTTTGGGTCTGCTCTCCTTCTTGGAATAATTTCCAGAAGAAGAGTGTATTATGAAGCGATTGAGTACGAGAAAGAACGAAATGCTGGAATTATATCGCATTTTGGATGCTCGGCAAAAATGGTTGCTGCAGCAGCGGATACTGTGTGTTCAATGGAGGTATTTTGGTCTCAGAAATTGTTTTGGATCATAATATGAATGTTCTTGGATCAAATTCATTTACTATCTACAAAGAAAAGTATTTCTCACAAATATCTTTTAATAAGAACCTGATTGCTGTCATAGTGGTATACGCTGTTGGCTTTGAAAAGTAAGGCAGCTAGTTTGGGAGGTTCCTCTGTTAGGATATGGAGATGGAATGGCTATCTGATCCATGTGAGTGAGATTTTTGAAATTGTAGGATACTAAGCTTATTTTCTGTCTATTACGTGATGTGGTGTACCTGTCTACTGACGTTTATTGCGCCATTGCAGTATACACAGAGTGGTGATGAAGGTCCTGCTCTTCTGCTCGTGCATGGTTTTGGTGCTTTTTGGAGCCATTATCGTGACAATATACATAACATTGCGGAAGGTGGAAATCGAGTCTGGGCATTGACACTCCTGGGGTTTGGTGAATCAGAAAAACCAAATATTGTCTACACTGAAGTTGTGTGGGCTAAATTGCTGAGAGATTTCATAATTGAAGTAGTGGGAGAACCTGTCCATCTTGTTGGCAACTCAATTGGTGGCATGTACTAATACTTAAGCTCCTACAAAATCACCATCCCAAGAAAAGTGAAGGAAAATAATATTGAGTGGACAAATATAGAAATGCACCAGTTTTCACTTATATTTGCATTTCTTGCCGTGATTTTGCTATTTTTGTTCATAAATGGTCTTGTTGATTGTGCTCCTCTGATTAACCAGGATATCTTGTTGCCATTGTTGCTTGTCTTTGGCCTGCTTTGGCCAAGTCTGTGATCCTTTTGAACAGTGCTGGCAATGTTATTCCTGGCTATTCTGGTGCACGCCATTCTGATGTATGAAACGTGAAACCGTCTTTTACTAACTTAAATATGCAATTTAGAATGTATCCATTTTTTGTGTTAATATGTTATTAGAGATGATATCTTTACTGTACAAGCAATTCCCCGATCCAATCATTGTAGACTTTCTTCCGAATGTTGCACCATAACATTTAGACTAAAGTTCATGGGAAATTGTGCTCGCCGTATATTTTAGGTTAGGCAAACTTCAGGAGCAGCATGGCTAGGTGCTCGGTTCCTTTCACTGTTCTTGCGTTTGAATCTGAGGAAAATAGTGAGAAGTTGCTATCCAATTGTAAGTTTGCTTTAGTTTTTTTTACAACATGTGTTTTTGTTTCCTTTTATACAGTGGTTAGCCTCAGCTTTTGTTTTCTGCAGAGAAGTGATCGTGCAGATGAGTGGCTTATCCAGGAGATGCTGCGAGCAGTATCCTTGCCATTACATTCCTATGATCTTTAAGTTGTGACAGCTCAAGTATATATTTGGTCCTTGTCAGTGCTACAACTATTGCAGTGTGAATAAATTACCATATCACAAATTTAATTATGCAGCACTGCCTTGACAAAATCTTCAGTCTTATGACCCTGGTGTAGTGGTGGTCTTAGAAAGCATTTTCAGCTTTGATCTTTCTGTCCCTCTTAATTATCTTTTGCAAGGATTTGAGCAGAGAGTTCTTGTATTACAGGTAATGCATTAATATATTCTATTGGCACGAATCTTCATCATTTCACTAGTTATATTGCTTATCGTGCTGCTTTTCTGTTAGGGAATGAAAGATCCAATTTCTGATTCAAATTCAAGGTTAGATATGCTGAGAGAACACTGTGAAGGAATCATAATCAGAGAGTTAGATGCTGGTATTTCATGGCAGCTTTGATTTTCTATTTCCTTGTTAGTACCTGCAGTAAATCTGTTTATATTTTCTCATATTGCACCATTTGATATTTCAGGCCATTGCCCACATGATGAGAAACCAGAGGAAGTCAACTCTATCATTCAAGAATGGGTAAATACACTTGAGAGTGAAGTACTTACAAATAGCTCAAGAAGGTAGAAACTATTGTAAAAAGTAGTATTGTTCTCGCTCCATTCGGTAATCTGACTCTAATTTATTCTGTACTTCTACAAGTGCATGTATAATTTGTTATAGGTTTTGATGTGCAGAATTGGTCTGTATTGCTGAATAAGTTTGTAGTTTTCTGTCAATCCTATGAATTATTACTACAGTAATATACTGTAGTAAATATCAAATTTAATTTGCTGTATTTGTTAGTATATGTTGTTAACAAAA
>MU783194.1:0-30673 GCA_026770625.1 Nicotiana glauca | reverse complement strand
GGGGGGGGGGGGGGGGGGGGACGTATTGTAGCATGGTTACTACTACTTCCTCCGGTTCACAATAAGTGTCAAATTCACTTTTAGCACGCCCATTAAGAAAATACTAAATTTTATATGAAAATATCTACTATGACTTAATTACCCCTAATTAAACATTTAATGGGAGGAATAAGAAAACTTTTTAGGAATATGTACATAGGGGTGATTTTGTAAAAACAAATTAAATTCTTTCTTGATTACATAACTGGACACTTATTTTGAATCAAAATAAATAAGTAAATTGGACACTTATTGTGAACCGGAGGGAGTAATTTATTACATAAAAGTCGGTAAAAATTGCACGGGGTGCCCTATTTGGTCGTCTCCATTTAACTTATATCCATTTTTTTAAAAAGTTTTAACTTGTACCCACTTTTTAAACATCTTCAACTCCATTTCTCCTCCTCCTTCTCCTCCTCATTCTTTTCTTTCTTCTGCTGTTGTTGGTGTTGCTATTAAACTTCAGTTCATAGGATGATTGCCATAAATATGTTTATCAAATTACTTAAAAATAAATTATAAATAATTACGTAAGTTAGTAGATAATAATTTGTGAATATTTCCTCGTACGTAAGTTAGTAGACAATGATAATTCTGTTCTTTTCACGTTTATTGTTTCCAAAATTTATGATTTAGATACGGTTGACAATCTGATTATTTATCTAGTATGTTGAAAGCTTTTTCAAAAACTTCAGCTTCTATAATGTTGAAATTTTTACAAATGAACTAAATAACTTCAGCATCTCCTGCTGAAGTTTTTGAAAAAGCTTTATGAAAAACTAATGAATCCAGGACAAAAGAACTTCAGATTTTAGTGCTGAAGTTTTTACAAATGAATGTTTTTGAAAAAGCTTTATGACAAAAGTAATGAATTTAGGACAAAAATTTTCAGCTTTTAGTGCTGAAGTTTTTACAAATGAACTAAATAACTTCAACATCTTCTACTAAAGTTTTTGAAAAAGCTTATCCAGGACAAAAAAAACTTTAGCTTATTTAGTGCTAAAGTTTTTATAAATGAATTAAATAACTTCAGCATCTTTTGCTGAAGTTTTTGAAAAAGTTTAATGACAAAACGAATGAATTCAGGACAAAAAAACTTCAGCTTATTTAGTGCAATTATAAACAAAAACTTCAGCAAATAGAGAATAAAACTTCAGCTACAATGCTTAAGTTCAGCAATTACAAACAAAAACTTCAGCTACTATACTTAAGTTCAGCAATTACAAACAAAAACTTCAGCAAATAGAGAACAAAACTTCAGTTACTATCCTTAAGTTCAACAATTACAATAAAAAACTTCAGCACACTTGGTTCAACATACTTGCTACTTCAGACCCGTCTACTAGAATGCTGGAGTTTTGCGTTGTCTTTGCTACTTTAGCCCCATATGCTGAAGTTAAGCGAAAAAGTGTGTACGCTTGCAATATTTTTGCAAAGCGGGCTCAAGTTAAAACATGACCCAAAAAGCGCGTATAGATGCTGCAAATCCCCCGAAAAGTCATACCTAAATTTTCCTTACAGGGACGTAATATGACACTATTGTCTAGCCAAAGCCCCCATCAAATTTTGTGAGCTCAGCAATTTCCCCTTACAAAATTGAAAGTAATACCTCTAAATGAAAGGTGTAATACATACTATAGTTTGTCTTTGTTATGCAATGTTAGTAATAGAATCTAACAGAACAGGGAACTTCATTGACGAAAATGAACTTTTTGCCGTTTTACTCGTCCAATACATGTATTGAGATATCTAGTTCTTTTTCATTTTGGATCTTTCTTTAAATTTTCAGCGTATGATATCACTTGATAGAGAACAAAGATGATAACGGCAGGCTCGCTTGGACAAAATAACACTTGTTTTAAATATATAAAGAGCTAAAAAGTGGATGCTTAAACAGGGAAAAAAAATAAATGCGCAATGTACGCATGAATCATATGTCATGTCCTTGGACATGCTCTCCTTCCTATATTTCCAAACCTTTTCACAGCATTAAACAAAAGCACCTTGGGTAAGATTCCTTGGTTAAGGGTACAAGCAAATGCCACAGCTCCACCAATGATAAGCAGCTTTGGTATGTTCATGCCCTCAGGTTTTGCAGGTGAAGCTTGCAATTCAGTTTGAGATGATTCCTCATCATCTTCCATTGACTTCAAGTATTCTCGATCAATTTTTGTATTAACTCTAGCCATAAAAGCACAATGAGAAATTTTCAAGCCAGATGCTTTAGCTTTCTGGTAGGCACGGAATCCCCGCTCAATCTTCCTCACAGCTCCCCACATACCTTGCTTTACCCCAAATTTTGCAATTTCCCATGGGATGCCCATATCTTCATGATGGAATAGAATCACCTCACATGCTGTCGGCTGGCTGTTACCTCTACTTGATTCCACTGTTTTATGCACCGTAATGCAAGTATCTTAGAAAAGGGAAATTGGACTCAACATAACATGACTTATAACAAGCAAACTCTAGTTAAGTAATACTCGTTCAAAGTTATAATTTTGAAGTTTGATAAGGAATACATGTCAATCCCATCATTCACTTGTCACAATCCAAGGAGAAAGTGCATGCTTGTTCTGATTCATGGATATAGGTTGGTTATTAGGGAGGCAAATGCATCGGAAACATTGTATCCCCACCCAAACAAAGGAGGGCGGGAGTGGGGGATAGGAAAGCAAAGAAGATGCTAAAGTGGTTGTACCTTCTCCAATGTACCAACTTGAATAATACAGGTCAACTCGTCTTGGTTTGTCCTTCCTGGGAATAGAAGGGCCTGGCACTCCCTGGTACACAAAATCAGAAGGCAAATCAATACCCAAAGAGGACCTCAAAATACAGAATAATTAACATAAATATAAAGTGGGAGGCATAAAACTAGGAACAAAAGCTTGTGGAAAGTCATGCATCGGTTATCTACATTGCGGAGTTGGGAAGCAGCTTGAAACACATTGAAAAGAAAGATGAGGGCAATATAATGTGAGAAACAAAAGCCTCACATGTTAAAGGTCTTCAGGGTTTGAGGTGAGCTATATATATATATTTTTATCTTTGATATGCCTCTCCACACCGTCATCCACCTTCCATATATTGTAACAGAATAGTCAAGAAAAAGGGAAAGGTGGTGAAAGTGAAAAAATCACGCAAGGTAAAGTGTTCACTTGCATTCTTCATGAAAATTTCTTAGTTACTATTCCATTTCACATGGTGCTGCAACTCCATGAAATACGGTAGCTTTCATTCAAGCACCATTTTAGGCTTCAATGCCGCCAGAGCTCAGTCCCTAGAACAAAGAACCAAATAGCTGCCTCTTGCCTATTATGAAGCCCTAGCAAAAAATATTTGAATCCATCATTGAGCTTGTCCTTATGGGGTTTATAAACAGCTAAATGTTAGTGAACTCTGGAGAAACTAATCCATGATGGACAATAGTTGTCCTAAATGTCCATCTTATTTCCCAACTTCCAGGCGCTTTATGAGAGAAAACCAAGAAAAGACCTAAATCATACAAAGCAGCTTGAGCTAGCAATAAGCATAAATGAAGCTCAACTCAGAATGCTGCTCTGACATGTCAATTGACTAAGGCAAGAAGAGAATGAGTATGTACCTTTGTTACACAATAATATGACCTCCCTGAATCCCATATTCGACGGCCAATTATATATTCTCTATCACTGCAGAAGAATGGAAACTGCACAAGGAGCATTCGATGAAGTAAGTACTCCAAGCTTAATAAAATACTGAGTTTATAACAGCTTCCTTTTACCTTTCGCACCCAGTGCACTACCATCGTTCCGGTTGTGGGGCATTCTTCGATTGTCTCAGCATTTACAATCATGTCATCCCACTTCAGCCGAAACTCATCATCCCAGAAGAAGTCCCTCAACAACTCAGGTGTTGCATCCTCATAAACAGTTCTGCTGCAATATTGAGGTGGACCAGTCTGACCAAACAATAAAGAGACCAATTAGCAATTCAGGAAAAACTGAAAAGAAACATAATGGCGTTCCAATGATTAACTACCTCTGGATCTCTTTGCCATGCTTGGTAGCTCATATGAGGGACTGAACGATCCATCATATGCTTCCAAGGGGGTCCTCCATCTTTCTTCTCAACAAGCTGAAATAAATGCTCAAAATCTTCATCCGTTACTGTTAAATTCTCAAACTTGTTCTGCTGCAATGAACTAGACAAAAAAGCAAAACAAGGAAATGAAAAATGCCCACATAAAATCTACACAAAAGACTTGCTCAAGTCATTCCTTATTGGCATTTTCAGTAATTATTAGGCAACATTCACTACACACCAAAAACAAACAGAAAGCTTCAAATTGAATTTATTTAAATTTTATTTAACTTCAATAAACTGACGTGTAACTCACTATAACAAATACTTTGAATCAAGTAACCTGAAAAAAAAGAAGTACGTACTAGTTAATGAAAAAGAACTTACCGGTTCTTAGCAGAATCATATTGGGGGGATGATGCAATGTGCGCATTCTCTGAGCTATTTGGCGGAGAAAGAACCAAAGCAGTGGGCGAAGAAGGCATTGAAAAATCAAATTTACTGTTCCTCAAGGTAGCCCATTTGGGTTTCCAAGCCCATCCTACTACGATACCCACAAAAAATGCGATCCAAACTGGACCTAGGCAAAACATCATCTCTACAAATATTGCCCCTGTAGTTGATCTTCCAAATATATCCGAAAATTCCTCAACTAAAGCCATACTACTAGCTCAGAAAATAAAACAGTTATGTGTAATCCAGATGGTGAAATGGACACCTCCGCTAGAATTAGCGGAGATCTAGAGAAGATTAAGAAGAAGAAGAAAGAAATTCGAAAGGAATATATTAAGAAGAGGAAAAAGGAGACAAGTTCGCCCCAAGATTTTGTGATAACAATGAAAATGACATGAAAGGTGGTAGTGGGTTTCTGGAGATTGTGGATGCAGTTGATTTGATGAGGAGTTGTTTTGGTGTGGCAGCGCTGCAAATTGCACGAAGGAAATGGTAATGGAGATTAATCAAGATAACCGCCAATGACTAATACCCGAGTGTTTGGATAAGAAGAGCCCTTTTGTTGTTGACTGATTAGTTGGGTGGTGGGGTGAATGGAAATCCAAGGGAATGGCCACCGTTGGCTCATTCCCAGTCCTGGATTTAGGACGGCTCGACCCTCCACGTCAGTGGTTTCTTCATTTATGGTCGCCGGTGTCTCAACTTTCCACATTATGGGCTCGATTTATGAACGAATGTGGGCTTAACAGCAGTGGGCCGGTAGTTTGTGAGGATTTTGAGTAAAAATTGTATTGGGCGTGCACAATTGAATGAAGTTAGGAGCTGCTGATATCGATAAAGGCATGCAGCCTGGCGAAACCACAGTGAAAGATAAACGTCAAGGTATTTTATAGATCACGAATTTTGTTATATTTGATCCAAGTATATATTTTTCAGTTTGAAATTTTACATATTTTATTTTCTTTTTTAGGGGTTTTTATGATTATTCAGAAAGATTCAATGCAGCTCAAAAAGAAATTGGTAAGTTTATTCGCCTATATGAAAAAGGAGAAATACATCTATTCACATCTGTTGGCTCACAAACATGTGTGAAGTGTGTTTGTATTATTTTATAAAGTTTAGTCAGTACTATTTAGTATATTTTTTTTTGCATGAAGATATAGACGTATCTAAAGGTAATGGAAGTGGATTCGTTGGAATGCAAACACCATCTGTGTCGCAATACTTAGACCAGGTAGTTATTTTGTGCAATTCGATTACAAGGTATTTTTTGCCTAATGTGTGTTTTGTATCAGTTGTATTTATATATATATTTTCATTGCTTTTGCAGATCTCATTTGATGCATCAAAACTTCTTCCAAATCCTAAGAGAAGCAAGATGTCCAGTTCTCCTAATGTTTTGTGTGGCGCCAGTGATATCCCCAACATCAATTTATGTTCATTTTCGCTGGGTAATACACAAGGGATTGGTTCATAAGGTAATTCTGCTGCTGTTGTTGTTGGTGAAAAGATACAAGAACATCATGAACAGTAGGGAGTTGGTCAAGTACCTGCCACCATGCCTGTGGATTTTTTCCCTACTGCTGAACTTATTGTGACAATACAGCAGGAAGAGCAAGAAAAAAGAAAACCAGATAAAAAAGGAAAAATGATTCTTATGGAGAGTATTTGGTTAAAATCTCCATACGTCATTCCTAAACAAAAGCGAATGAGGTAAGATTGGAAAGTAGGAAAGACTACACGAAGGTGTCCCTTCCATTATGTTAATCAAGACAGTAGATTGATGCAAAGATTTACAGACTGGTTGAAGACGGATGCCAGTGAATATAACTCCAAGCCATTTAGATTAGCTGTAATTGATATTCCAAATTCATTCTTTACTGAGCTTGTGGACCCTACCTCTGGTATTTCAGATGAAGTAAGTTATTAAGTTTCTTTTTGAATTTGTTTTTGTTTACCGTGAAAATAGTAGTAACAATTAAATTTGATTATGGAACTCTAAAAATATGTGATCTATTTTTATGCTAGTTGTTAAGCAGTTAATGCTAGGTGTGAGACTTAGCACGAGATAAGAGTTAGGAATAAGGTGATAACCAAACCGATAGGCGAACAATTGGGGCCTCAAGCTTGTCGATTCGGGGGTCTCGAGGTCGATCCCGCAACTCGACTGTGAGCTATCGAAGGTGATCGAAATATGACTAACAGTTATAATAAAATCAACAAAGGCCCTTTATGGCCAATGACAAGCAATAAATAATGAACAATAATGAAGATAATAAATGTACGCAATAATATCAAGAGAATATGTTAGAGAGTAGAGAGAATATTTTTGTATATTTTGTGTGGAGCAACAGAGGCAACAAATGTCTACAAAATGACAAGGATTCCCTTTATATAGGAGGAAAATTCCAACATAATACAAAATACATTAATTACATAGATATGGGGATGTGGCAGCTAAATGCCGCTGTGATTTGGGTTCAGAGTAGCCCACTAGACTTTGTCAGTCCTAGTCGTGTGCCTTGGGAACTTCCCATTTCTATCACAGTCGTGGTCAACATTGTCCCAAGGTCGAGCGTCGATGAGCCTCGAGGGAGGAAATTCTACTGTAGCCTTGCAGCCTCGAGCTCTCGAGATAATCTTCTGAGGTGCCTCGATGACGAGGAATCGGACCCTCCGATTTTGCCATATACAGAGAGTCCCCACGCTTTTAGAAGTAGAACGATAAGAAACAATTTTGACATCCAACTCTTCGGACTTCTCATGATGATGTCACATTGATGATATCACGCTTATGACATAAGCCTTCACGATAACCGGGGCATCCCATGGACTTGTCTTTTCAGCGTCACTCAATGCACTGCCGATTCCCATTCTTCAAAGCGACAACACCGCTGTCGATTCAGTTTTTAATAATGCATTAATTGCGTCTGCCGATCCGTCTTTCAAAGGCATTAATGGCGTTGTCGGTCATATTATCACCCCCTATAAATGGGGGTCTTCTGGCACTATCTTTTTATACAAGTGCCTTTCAACATCTTTCCATCCCTTTTTTCTCACCATCCTCCTCCATTACTACCCATCATGTTTGGGGTCCACGGCCTTAAGGTTACATGGCGGCGTTCTTATCAGCCATGCCATGGCCTTTTGCCTGGGATTTCCCTTGCCGAGCAGGAATATACTATCTTGTTGCCGTTGTTGTTGTTGTTGTTACGGCTGTTACTACTGTCATCGTTGGCTCGAGGTGATGGGATAGGGGGGCCAACTTCTTCCGACTTAGGAGGGCATTTGGGCTATACATCACTGCTAGGAAGAGCGTTCGGACTATACACTGCTGCTCACTCTCCTACCCTGGCCTGGTGCATCACTTCATCCCCTTAGCTTTCCAAGGGATGAAATGGCACAACCGTCCGCTTAACTTGCATGGCACAATGTCCCAGAAGGCGGACTAGAGGCATCCATGCAAGTAGGGTTGGTCCTCGCTGAGTCCTCTATTTCTGGCTTCGGTGGGCTATGTCTCTTTTTTCTGCTTATTCCGCGTCACTTTCCTCTTCTTCGTGTTCCCACTTTCCTCTTCCTGATCTTCGCCCTCAGAGATATTATTCTGGAAGACCCAGATGAGACCCCAGAGGAGGTGGCGGTCGAAGATATTACCGCCGAGAATGCATGCCTGAGGAGATGTTGCTCGAAGATGCTGCCGCTGGGGATGACCTTCGAGAATAGATTAGGCTCTTGTCTTTCACTATATGTGTACCCCTTTGCTTCTTTGTTTCTGTGTAGGGACCCCTCGTGGCTTTTGTACTCATATGTAAAGACCCCTCGTGGTCTTTTGTAATCAAGTGTTTATGAATACAAAGATGTTTCCCCAATTTTGTCTTTGATGTTTGCTATGTTTCCTTTTATTTGCACTTATAGAGACTCTGAATTCATGACTTTACCGAGCCTAGGTGTAAGTATATTTCTCTAACCTTTGACTAACTAACACGGTTCTTCACGGAACCCTTTGCCGTTCCCTGGACCGATAAACTCGGGTCTTCGGGACCCTTACTTTGAGTTGAATGAAAGTAATGCCTCAAGCCTTGAGACCGTGATTTATCATTTAGACCTTGCGGTAATATTTAAGGGAAAATTTTC
Source organism: Nicotiana glauca (assembly GCA_026770625.1). Lineage (NCBI taxonomy): Eukaryota > Viridiplantae > Streptophyta > Magnoliopsida > Solanales > Solanaceae > Nicotiana > Nicotiana glauca. The sequence continues at coordinate 21,985 of MU783194.1, read as the reverse complement.
TCGGAGGTTCGAGGATACGGACTGCCTTCAAGATTTCGAGAGCAGTCCCCGAGTGGTGGTTCGTTCAAACCCGGGCCACCTGGAAACTTGTTCTAAACTTAGCGTAGGTAGCCTCAAGGCGTTGTAGGTAGGTCCTAGATGAGGGTATACCCAAATTTAGATGGCACCCCGGGACCAAGCTCATGTGGGTGGAGCTTAAACGCTTATTTCCTTGGATCCTAACTCCCCTTTGATGGAAGTTCTCGAGGCCGGGTACCATCTCGAAGCTTGTAATGATATCATTGGCTTCGTGGAGCCTAACATTTTTCTAATGGAGGTCCTCGAGGTCGGGTACCACCTCAGAACTTACGATGATATCATTGGCTTTTTAGAGCCTAATTTCTTTCCGATGGAGGTCCTCAAGGTCGGGTACCACCTCGGGACTTGTAGTGGTACAGGGATCTCCATTCCCAAAAAATTACATGGCGTCACCTAATGTAAGACATGGCTACAAAGCTATCGAGGCGATTTTGCTAGCGTAGCTTCCGAATTTATACCGGTCAGTGTTTTTGATCGGCTTTTGAGGTAGGCGGATCGTCGCCATTTTTTCCATATATATGTAGGGTGGTTTATGCTCTCTTGGAGATCCCACCCTTCTAAGTAGTTATCCTTACTTTTCTGCGTTAAGCCTTTCATTACTTTAGTACTAACGTACTTGCACAGATTCCTGCTTTAGCTCTCTAATTTTTCCATAGCCATGATGGCTACATCGGGGTCTGTCCGGAAGAAAGAGGAGAGCTCCGCCTCTGGCATTCAGGCCCAACGAGAGTATACCTTGAAGATTACTTCTTTGATAGGAGAAGAGCATCTTGGGTTAGTGAGAAAAGACTGCAGATGGCGGGAGAAAGTGGTGTTACAGATATTTTCCCTGGATGAGGGCATCACAGATCGTGCCGATGGATTTTTGAATGTGTACACGTATCCTTTCACACTAGGCCCCCTGATAGGGTTGTGTTCAAATTCTGTTTAAGGTATCGAGTTACCTTGGCATAGATCCACCCGTTATTTTGGCAAATAGTATTGATGATGAGATTTTTGGCGGAGAAGGCGGGTCTTGCATTTATGCTCAGTCATCTTATTTGGTTGTACCGACCCTTTCACCATCGAGGTCTGCTAACCTTGCGATGCCAGTCGACCACGCCCTCGTTGCTGATGATGAGAAAGAAGGAGATCGGGAGTGGATGAGTCGATTCATCCGAGTCTGGACTGCTGACATTATCCCCGTGGAGCTTATACCATTCCCTGAGGAATGGAATTATACACGTAAGTGTTACATTCCGTACCTTCTCAGTTTTGTTTATGGAGAAAGCTGGTTTCGTAATCGTGCCTTCTTTTCTTTTTTCTACAGCGATTTCATGGGCGCCGGGCGACGCTCCAGATCTTCTGGATTGGGTTTGAAAGTTGGCGACCCACTCGACTTGTGATGAGCGCAAGTGGCGAGCTTTGTCCTGGGGCATATGGGAAGCAAAACATCATGGTGCGTGTTGTGCTATTTTTTCATTTCCCTCCCTTCATTTGGAGAGGCATTTTTCCTTTCTGCGTATTAATCTTGTTGTTGTAGGCATCAGAGAGCCTCTCGAGCGAAGCCATGCTCCTTTGGAGAGAGGGAAGGGTTGCTAGCTTCCGGGCTAAAAAATGACAACAATAAGCGAGAGATGCCTTTATAAGGCGATGGCGCTCAAAGCAAGGCGAAACGGGACCGTGACTTTGGAACGGAAACATCATCTGAGCTTGCCGCGCCTGTGTTTCCTTGTTCTGGAATGGTGGTTTCTCTATTGCTGTCTCCTTCTTTTTCCGTTGACAGTACTTTGAGGGATACCAGAAACCCGGGGTCCCATACTCCGAGCGACCGTGCCTCGATCGGAGTCGATTCTTTCAGAGCTGAGGGATCTAGGTTAACATATGTGCGCTCGGATTTCGAGGAAGCCCAGTGACTTCACCTCGTGGTGAGTTTCGACATAGGCCTTTTGAGTTTTGCGTTTTCCCTTCCTTATCGGGTTTGCCTATGCAGGCCTTCGACAAGCTTAAGTCCGGGCTGCTTTTCCGTGAAGCCAGGCTGCGGAAAGCTCTGGATGAGGAGAGATCCCTTAGGCTCCTTTGCGATGAAAAGGAAGTCGAGCTGGCACATTTGCAGTATGAGGTGAGCCGGAGCTTGAGTTGTGAGAGTTACTTGAAGGAGCAGGTAGTTTTTTGTTCCGGGTGAGTGTGAGTTCTTTATTCTAGCTCTTGAGGCTAATGCTTTGTTTATTTCAGATGCAGAAGAAAACGGAGGACCTGGAGTGTCTCCGAAACGAAGTTGGCCGAGCCAAGCGTGAGTATGATGAGCTAAAGGCCAAGGCGGATGCTCAGGCTTTAGCGGAGAATGGTGCTCTAGATAAGGTTTCTGCCCTTGAGGTTCAGCTTCACTTAGCTCGTGATCATAGCTTGACTCGTACAGATATGATAGCGAAGCTCGAGTCTGATATTTTTAAGATAAGGTCCGAGGTTGTGGACGCCTAGGCTGAAGCCGCAATGAGCCGGACTAAAGCCGACTAAAAAGTGGCAGTCTGTCTAAAAGACGCTGCCGATGCTCAAGATTAGCTGTGAAAGGCCCTCGATTGTGAAGATAGGATCAAGGAATATGCTCGTTGTAAGTCTTGGAGGAAAGTTCTCGAGGAGGTCCGTGCTCGGGGATGGATTTATCCTCTCGGAAGAGTTGGCAAGAGCGAGGGCGGACGAAGGTGATGCTCGGTTACTTCTTTCTGGCACCAATAATAGCGAAGATGAGGCTGATGGGCCATAGCCCCCCTGGGGGAGACGTAAATTTTGCTTTTGATTCAGTATAAAGCACGTTTTTAGATGGAACCTGTGTTTTTCCTTATGTATGTATAAAGAAGAAACTTCGCAGTTTTATGTTTTCCTGCATTTCTTTTTGCCTTGATTTTAGTTGGGTGAATTGATCTTTGAGCTAAGAGGAATCCTTAGATTTGTGGTATGTCCCTGGGGCTCATTAGGCTGGTCCGCGGGCTCCCACATGTTTGGTCGATGCGACCTCTTGGTATAAGTTGGCGACAATGGCTCTTACACTTTTGCTCTTGCGCAAATTTAGTTAACTGTTTTGGGTTCGGTCCCGAGTCGAGTTTCGACTCGAGCTCATTCGACCCTCACATTTTGAGTTCAAAGTTGGCCCTCAGGCTCTTACACATTAGGTCGGTACGGCCTTTTACATGGGATGGCGACAATGGCTCTTACGCTTTTGCTCTTAGGAATTCAAGTTAACTGTTTTGGGTTCAGTCTCCAAATCGGGCTACAACTTGAGCTCATTCGACCCTCAAGGCTTTGATTTGTGTGGGCTGGCGACAATGGCTCTTATGCCTTGGGTCGAAGCGACCTTTATGTGGGCTGGCGACAATGGCTCTTATGCCTTGGGTCGAAGCAACCTCTTATAGGCTTTGGTTTTCTCTCGCTAAGGACTTTTGAAATAATTTTTGCCTGACTCTTTGACGGTTCGAGAAGAACCTCAAATACGAGTCGTTATGTGGTGATGATCGAGCACCTCGGGAGGTTTGGCTCGAAGGCTGAGTATCTCGAAGCCTGTGATTTGGAGCTGACATGGTCGAAGCTCTTTTGCCTATGTCGAGGGTAGCCTGTTTAACTGGTTCTTTTCGAAGTATATTTGGAGTAATTAAAGGCATGTGATTTTGTAGCGACGGTCGGGCGTCCCCGAGTCGCGTTAGTTTGGCTGGTACAGCCTTATGACCGTAGTCATTTTTGCTTGGCCGAAGCCGTTTTTTATCCTGAGTGAAGTAGTTTAGGTGTCTATATCGAGGGTATGCCTTTTAGGGGTCTTACAAGTTTGATATATAGCCTAAAATTTGAGATCGGGTTTATGCCTTTAGCAAGGTCTTACAAAATTTTCATGCCTTTAAGGTCTTACAGTTTTTTAGATACTTGGTACAAGTATGGTTCATGCCTTGCTTGAGGTCTTACAGATGCGGTTGTTGCCTTGTATAGGTGTTACGAGATCGAGCCCGCCCGCTCGGGGTCTTATGGCTTCAATTTTTTTATGGATGGTGGTTGGCGACTATCCCCGAGTCATCGAGGGTATCTTGGCTCGGGAGCCGATACTTGTAAACTTGGTATTGCCTCATTGAGGCTTACGATTTTGGAGATTCCGACCCTGAGGTCGTGCGATTTTTGAGATTTCGATGCCAGTCCCCGAGTGTTCGGGACACTTTCGGCCTTGGAGATGTATTGTGATTTTTCCTCGTCGAGTGCTTATGAGTTCGGAGTTCCGATCCACAGATCGCGTGTTGAATTGTTGACACCAGTCCCCGAGTACTCGGGGCATTTTTGTCAGAGGAGTCATTTTTGAGAAAATGCCGAGTTTCTTTTGGAGTGTGAGATGCTTTGATAAAAGGTATTCTTCGATTACTTGGTACAATTATACATGTTTTCGCCGTCGGGGGCCCGACTATACAGACACGGTTAGTTCAAACGTTTGGCCCGGTACATCATTTTCCTATTGGGGACCCCATTCGGCGTTTCTTGGCTTTTCCGAGTGGATGACCTTCTGTCATGACCCCGGTTTGCCCTCCGTGAACCATCGTGACGGCAACTAGTCTCTACGACTAGGTAAGCCTAATCACGGAAAAGAAACCAAGAATTTGCGGAAGTAAAACAATTTAAAACAAAAAGTAAGAAATAACTAGTGTATAAATGTGCCGCTCCGCATACACCATATTTAACTCTCAAAACCAACCCATAAATCCAAGACCCGGAAACCGATGAATAACAAGCTAAGAAGTACTACATAGCTCTAACTCTAGAATGTCTAACAAGAACTAAAAATACAGAAGGACTAATACTAAACAACAAGAATAGAAAGAGACTTCTCAGTTTGCGAACGCGGAAGATATACCTCGAAGTCGCTATAGCAGTCGCCTCGCCTCAAAGATGGTAGGGCAGAGTCGAAGTACCTGGATCTGCACATGAAAAACATGCGCAGGAAGGGCATGAGTACACCACAGCGGTACTTAGTAAGTGCCAAGCCTAACCACGGTCGGGTAGTGTCGATGAAGGTCAGGGCCCTACTGAGGTTAAATAATAATATAAGGTTTAACAGTGTGAAATGAACAGTATAAATAAGTAACGCAGGATATGAAGGACAACAACAACTATTACACAGGCGAGTAAAACATAGAAAGAGAATACAACTCAGCTCCGATATAACAACCAGGGATCTCCCAGGATACCGTCACCGTCTCCAGAGTATATCCTGGGTGCAGTCCCGTAGTCCAACTCATAAATATGCGGGGATTTATCGGAATACCACATCTGTAGTCCTAAATATATAAACTCAGTACTGGGTAATCTACCGGGTGCATTCCCGTAGTTCCATATAACTGTGCAGGGAATCTACAGGGAATCTAACCCGTAGTCCCAAAGTAAATGTGTAAGGGGAGCTACCGGGAATCTAACCCGTAGTCCCAAAGTAAACAGACAAGGGGGATCTACCGGGAATCTAACCTGTAGTCCCAAAGTAAACAGATAAGGGGGATCCACCGGGAATATAGCCCGTAGTCCCAAAGTAAATGTGCATGGGGGATCTACCAGGAATATAATCCGTATTCCCAAAGTAAATACACAGCAACAACAAGAAAAGTGTTCAGAGAGGGGAGATTTCATATCAAGGCAATTAAATCACTTAGAAATGCTTTCCTAAGCTAACGACAAGCTTAATAGTACAAGTAATATAAGAAGGAGAATAAACATACTAATAAGTACTTAAAGAAAATCGGATTTCCAACAATTTGTACGCACTCGTCACCTCACGTACAAGGCATTTCGATTACCAAATATATCAAACCTAAGGGGAAGGTCCCCCACACAAGGTTAGACAAGCCACTTACCTCGAACCGGCTCAAAATCAACCCGAGACCACGTTCTTTCCACGAGTGTTTGACTCAAAAGAGCCCAAATCTATTCAATTCAATTGCATATTGTAAATAATACATCAAGTAACTGATTCCATAATTAAATTCTAAGCTAATACGCAAAAATAGGTAAAATTACCACAACGCCCCTCGGGCCCACATCTCGGAATCAGGTAAAATTTATATTTTCAGAAGCCTCGCACTATCACGAGTCTAACCATAACAAAATTATCCAAATCCCATAACATTTCGACCCTCAAATCCTCAAATCTATCCGAGAGGGTTTTTGAAACTCTTCCAACTAAATTCATAGATTTAATGCCAAAACTAGTAATAGATTCAAATAATCTAACCAAAATTAAGTTAAGAACACTTACCCCGTTATTTCTCTCAAAATCTCCTGAAAACCGCCTCTCCCCGAGCTCCAAATTGGTAAAAATGGAAAATGGGACGAAGTCCCATTTTCAGAACTTAAAACATTCTGTCCAGCAAGGTTCGCATCTGCGAACAGATGAGCCGCACCTGCGGTCCCGCAGGTGCGAGAAGAGATCTCGCTTCTGCGGCAGTTTCCCTATCTGCGGACAAAGAGTCCGCTTCTGTGGACGCGCTTCTGCGATGGAGCGTCCACTTCTGCGGTCTATGCTGGCCCTCCCTTTTTCCACTTCTACAGTGTAATAGCAGCTTCTGTGGCTGTGCATCTGCGGTCCACCTACCACAGATGCGAAAATACTAGAAGCAACAAAAATACAGCAGCTGCAACATCTTCTAAATTTCTCGCCAACCATCCAAAATCATCCCGAGGCCCCCGGGACCTCAACCAAAGGCACCAAAAAGTCTAATACCACTCCCCAAACTTGTACCAATCCTTAAAACACCTAAAACAACATCAAAACCTCAAATTAACCATGGATTCAAGCCTAAGAACCCCAAATTTCTCAAAATATGCTTTCGATCAAAAAGTCTATCAAATCTTGTCCGAATGATCTGAATTTTTCACACACGTCCCAAATAACATAACGGAACTACTGCAACTCCCGGAATTCCATTCCGACCCTCATCAAAATCTCACTATCGATCCAGAAACTTCAAAATTTGATCTTTTGGCATTTCAAGCCTAAATTAGCTACGGACCTCCAAAACACACTCCAGACACGCCCCTAAGCCCGAAATCACCCAACAGAGCTAATGGAACTATCAAATTTCCATTCCGAGGCCGTCTTCACATTGCTCTGACTATGGTCAAATTTCTAAGACTTAAGCTTTCATTTGGGGACTAAGTATCCCAAAACTCTCTGAAACCCAAAACCGAACGTCCCAGCAAATCAAACTAGTAGAAATAAACTTGGGGAAAACAGTTAATAGGGGATCGGGAGATACATTCTTAAGACCAACGACCGGGTCTTCACATCCTCCTACACTTAAATATTCATTCATCCTCGAACGAGCATAGAGACATACCTAAAGTGAAGCTGCTCATGGCCCAAACTGCTGAGCGACGCGCTAGAGCTCAAAATGAACGGTCGCGTCGTTACATCCTCTCCCACTTAAACATACTTTCACCCTCGAACGTGCTAAGAACTGTGTTGGGGTATTCCAAAATCACTATTTAACACCTCGAGCACCTACCCATGCTACCACAACTCAGCCGGGTGCCCTAGCTCGATCAATCTGAAGATATCCCTTTTTACTTAAGCAAATAAACCTTAGAGCCCAGTTCCTACATCCAGAATTCTCTGCCAGGCCTATTCCAACATACGCTCACCGTATCAATAACTACCCGCGGTACCAAAACATGACTGCATACCTTAGTTGGCTTCACACCTTGCATCACTTTACTCACATGACCACAATAACATTCTCTGATCAAATTAGTCAAAATTCCACGAATCTAATGCTCCCATTGCACCTCATGACCTACATAGGTCTTGCTCTAACTCTTACAATACCGCCAAGACGGAATATGTGTGTAGACATTCACACCCAACTGCCGAATCAACAAACCATTGGGCCTATACTCCTGATAAGAACCATCAACTCATTCTGAACCAGATAACGGTCTTAGCTCCTCAATATACTTCATACAATCAGATTGCACTGATCCTAAATCCAATGATCTCGTCTCATCCAGTATGAACCGCGCAGGCAATAAGCCACCCCGGACATGATCAAAAGTATCATATGATACCACACTGTGCCAATAGGCTATGAACTCGAACACGACAAAAAGAAAACAAACTCTAGAAGGAACTACTCAACTCACGCACTAATATGAACTTTCCTTGGAAAATAGGAAGAAGGGCATACAAAATAACATATAGAAAACTGTACTCAATATCACACTGTTGCGGCGTTCAACCCGATCCAAAAACATACCCATGGCAACGTGCCACCCGATCCACACATAGAATTTACATAAGGAGATATACATCGAGCTAAACTGCTCAATATAACAAAATTCCAAATATCGTTACAAGCACGCTAAGTGCATAATACCATCCCTGGGGAGACATATAGTGCCATAGGCTACAAAACTCAAACACAACTAAGGTGCGATATACGATCTGAATCTCGAGAGCCATCCTACTCATATAATATCATCTCTACGCGGAACATAAACACATAAGAAATTCATCAATCCTTTCTTACAACTCATACAACGCAATATATCATTACATGAAATAGCTGACGACGAAATAGTACCCCGACTACTTGTCCAAAGGAGCGCATTGCTGAAATGAACACATCTGGCCTGATATAGAGCCCATATTCACATTTAGATCCATCCACAGATCTCAAGCTAATTCTGGTCATAGTAAACTAGGCTAATAACCTTTCGAAGGTCTATAATAACTCCTTTTTTCTCATAACACACGAGAAGTACCATCATAACCGGGGCAAATCCTCCACAGGCCACAACCCAATAAGTCGAGTGCCCTACAAGCATAAATTCTCAAATTAATGATATCACCACCGTCTTCATACTTGGTTTAAATCTTAAATCAACTAAAGTGACTACATGCTATACTTATACAATCTTCCTGTGGGGCACGCTCCCACGACCTTCCGTAACAGACAACAAATATGCGTATCCATACCACCAGCCGGACTAACGCTGAGAAAGCATTCTAGAATCTAAAACCAGGATGCAAGGCCTTTTTCACAAAACACGGATTCAGGTGACGCTGAAGATGATACCCACTTACTTTAAAGATCGAAACTTCTTTACTACTCATTCAAGCTTGTGACATCCTTGTCAACACCGAACTGCAACCTTGAATCCTCACTTCAAATTCCATACCACACACTGCACCAATATACCAATATACGATAGAACACGATTTTCATCATAACTCTGTAACCACTAATAGATTAACACTTCATCATATAAAATTTTCCACTTAACTCACTTAAGGAGAATCATAGCAACACACAGGTGAATTCTCATAACCGTAGAATATGCAAATCTCTAAGTAGTGGTCTAAGCCACCATAGCCCTTTCAGGATCCGCCTATACATGACAGGCCATAATAGTGTAATACTTCTGAATAACATCAATTACGACGGCCGACAAGCTCACATGTGCCGTCACAAATCACTTGCATAAGTTGATCACGTTGAAAGAATTGATCACTACCACCAGTATGCCAATTCAACTATGGCTAACCAATCTACCTTCTTCCAAATTAATTCTTGATTGCCTTAGAATAGTAATGACTCCATTCAACACATAACACACTCTATCCGCACTCATCCCGAGTGACCTTGAATCATGAGACCATGCTGTCTCAATCCCACGAACCATTTCATACCTCCCAATTGCTATACTGAGAGTCAAAAAATCATTGAACATTCTGTGCCTCTTCTCATAAGCTGTTACAAAGCTTTATTCTTAACCATACCTATGTGCTCAAAGTTATTAGGCATCACGCCTTACCCCTTGAATCCACTAGGACCTTTGTTGAGAGCCACCCGCTCTGACTTGGCCCCGAATATAATCAACTCCATGAATCTCCTAGTACATGAATACCCTCTCGACGAAGCACCCATCAGAATCACTTCCCTTGAAACCCACCTCTATACAAGGCATAAATCCTAAATCGTGCACTAAGAATATTTCCTTTCAACTCATTCACCGCCCCAACACATAGGCAAGCCTTCTACCATCAAGTCAATATTGTGCGATGACCAATCGCGAGCATCATAGCAACCTATGCATAGTCCCCAAGCTCTTAGGAGCACAACTATTGAGCCAAAACGATAAAAAAACCTTTCCACAAGGCGACGGCAATAGCTCACCCAACTATACCGGGAGAAACATCCCGCACCACATCTGTAGTACCATTATAATTCTTCAATTCTCGATTTATAACAAGCGGTTCGCGCCGCGTAAGATTGAGTAGGAAGGAAACAAGGGCATAGGCCTCAACGAATCAAGTCGCACGATGAAGAAATCAAGAAGTGGAATTTTCCTAACAGTTACATAGCCTCTCGTAGATAAGTACAGACATCTCCGTACGGATCAGCGAGACTCTAATAAACCGGCTTGTGATCCATGACTCCTATGAACCTAGAGCTCTGATACCAACTTGTCACGACCCCGGTTCGCTCTCTGTGAACCATCATGACGACACCTAGTATCTACGACTAGTTAAGCCTAATTGCGAAAAAGAAACCAAGAATTTATGGAAGTAAAACAATTTAAAATAGAAATTAAGAAATAACCGGTGTATAAATGTGCCGCTCGGCATACACCATATTTAACTCCCAAAACCAACACATAAATCCAAGACCCGGAAACCCATGAATCACAAGCTAAGAAGTACTACATAGCTCTAACTCCAGAATGTCTAACAAGAACTGAAAATACAGAAGAGCTAATACTAAACAATAAGAATAGAAATAGACTCCTCAGTCTGCGGACGCGGCATATATACCTCGAAGTCGCTATAGTAGTCGCCTCGCCTCAAAGGTGGTAGGGCAGAGTTGAAGTACCTGGATCTACACATGAAAAACATGCGCAACAAGGGCATGAGTACACCACAGCGGTACTTAGTAAGTGCCAAGCCTAACCTCGGTCGAGTAGTGACGAGGAAGTTCAGGGCCCTACTGAGGTTAAATAATAATATAAGGTTTTACAGTGTGAAATAAACAGTATAAATAAGTAATGCAGGATATGAAGGACAACAACAACTATTACACAGGCGAGTAAAACATATAAAGAGAATACATCTTAGCTCCGAGATAACAACCGGGGATCTCCCAGGATACCGTCCTGTAGTCCCCAAATATAAATACCATCTCCAGTGGATCTCCCGGGTGCAGTCCCGTAGTCCAACTCATAAATACTAGGGAATCTACCGGAATACCACATCCGTAGTCCTAAATATAAAAATTCAGTACTGGGGAATCTACCGGGTGCGTTCCCGTAGTTCCATATAACTGTGCAGGGGGATCTACCGGGAATCTAACCCATAGTCCCAAAGTAAATGTGCAGGGGGGAGCTACCGGGAATGGAAAAGGGCCTGATATATCCCTCTACTTTGTTTTATTGTTCAATCATGTCCCCCATTATACTTTCCGTCCAAGTTTATCCTTATCGTCCATCAAAGTTCTATATTTGCCCATATTTTAACGGCCGGGACACGTGGCACATTCTGAATATGGAAAATGGCCTAATATATCCCTATACTTTATTTTATTGTTCAATCCTATTCCTCATTATACTTTCCGTCCAAGTTTACCCATGTCGTCCATCAAAGTTCTATATTTGCCCCTATTTTAACGGCTGGGACACGTGGCATATTTTAGGAGAAAGAACCAGTACAAAAACAAAAAACTCCAAACCGCCCTAGAACTCATGACCCGCATGCTCGTTTTTCCTCTCTTAATTTTTTCCAAACTTCTCTTAAATAAAAACTTTTAATCCGTTTAAGAGATTATCTTAGTCTGACAAAGAGATGAGGTTCAAAGATGAGGTTCCGGCGCCATCGTGACTTTGTGAATGGTCTTGAGTACTTGGGCATGTATGAAATCTTACTATATTTATTTTAGCCGTAGAAATTACTTCCCCAGCTTTATTGAACTATTCGAAATTGGACCCAACCTCCTATCCTTGTTTTAAGATCGCCGGAGAAAGAATTCCATCAAGCCCATCTGATGTTTCAAATTTTNCGTGACTTCGTGAATGGTCTTGAGTACTTGGGCATGTATGAAATCTTACTATATTTATTTTAGCCGTAGAAATTACTTCCCCAGCTTTATTGAACTATTCGAAATTGGACCCAACCTCCTATCCTTGTTTTAAGATCGCCGGAGAAAGAATTCCATCAAGCCCATCTGATGTTTCAAATTTTCTGCCACACCTATTTCAATTTTTTCTTAAGTCAATTAGATTGAAAGAAAATACATATGCAAGGAATTGCGCGCGACTTCGAGCAGGTTTGTTTTCAAAGGTGGAGTTTCATTCAGTGATAACAAGAGGAAGAAAAAAATGTAAGGGAGTGAGGAGTAAGAAAATAGAAGTAAAGAAAAAAATGGTGGCAACAAGCAAAGAGATGACAGAACCTTGTGTCTTTGAACCTCATCTCTTTTCCAGACTAAGATAATCTCTTACACAGATTAAAAATTTTTATTTAAGAGAAGTTTGGAAAAAAATTAAGAGAGAAAAAATGAGCATGCAGGTCATGGGTTCTAGGGCGGTTTGGAGTTTTTTTTTGTTTTTGTACTGGTTCTTTCTATGAAAATATGCCACGAGTCCCGACCATTAAAATAGGGGCAAATATAGAACTTTGATGGACGACAGAGGTAAAATTGGATGAAAAGTATAACGAGGGATATGATTGAACAATAAAATAAAGTATAGGGATATATCAGGCCCTTTTCCGTATTCAGAATGTACCACGTGTCCTGCTGTTGAAATAGGGGCAAATATAGAACTTTGATAGAGAGCAGGGGTAAACTTGGACGGAAAGTATAACGGGGGACATGATTGAACAATAAAACAGAGTAGAGGGATATATTAGGCCCTTTTCCGTAATGGGCATCTAACCCATAATCCCAAAGTAAACAGACAGGGGGATCTACCGGGAATCTAACCCATAGTCCCAAAGTAAACAGACAAGGGGGATCCACCGGGAATCTAGCCCATAGTCCCAAACTAAATGTTGTAATGACCCGGCCGGTCATTTTTGGAATTTATGCCCTGATTCCCCATTAACTGCTTTCCCTAAGTTCATTTCTGCTATTTTGGTTTGCCGGGACGTTCAATATTAGGATTCGGAGTGTTTTGGGACACTTAGTCCCTAATTGAGAGTTTAAGAGTTAAAAAATGGCTATATTCAGAACTGTGTGAAGACGACATCGGAATGGAAATATGATGGTTCCGTTAGCTCCGTTAGGTGATTTCGGGGTTGGGAGCGTGTTTGGAATGTTTTTTTGAGGTCCGTAGCTCATTTAGGCTTGAAATGTCGATGTTTGAATTTTTGAAGTTTCCGGTCTGATAGTGAGTTTTTGGTCCGAGGGTTGGATTTGAATTCCAGAAGTTGCTGTAGCTCCATCATGTCATTTGGGATGTGTGTGCAAAATTTTAGGTCATTCGGATGAGGTTTGGTTAGGTTTTTGATCGAAAGAGTATTTGGTTAGAATTTGAAGTTCTTAGGCTTGAATCCTTGATTTAATCGGATTTTCGGTGTTGTTTGAGGTGTTTTAAGGATTGGTACAAGTTCGAATAAGGTATTAGGTGGTATTGGTGCTTTTGGTTGGAGTCCCGGGGGTCCCGGGATGATTTCAGATGCTCAACGGTTTAGTTTTAGAAGTTAGAATGAAAAATTGCAGTAGGCTTCTGTTGTTTTTGCTTCTGCGGCTTGGGAACCGCAGAAGCGGTGCCACAAAAGCGGCCTTTGCACCATAGAAGCGGTCAGCTATCTGCAAAGGCAGAGCCGCATAAGCTGTTATAAGTCCGCAGAAGCGGAATCCGACCCCTTTAAGTGAAAACCGCAAAAGCGGTGGTTTGTCCGCATAAGCGGGACCGCAGAAGCGGTCCCTGGACTGCAAAAGCGGAAACCGCTGTCCAGAAATACCAAAATCGAGGGTTAAGTTTCAAAAAGTTGGAAATCAATTTTGAGCTCGGGCAAGGGCGATTCTGAGAGGATTTTTAAGAGGAGATTATGGGGTAATATTTCTATGATCCTTTCTAGTTATATTCCATCATTTAGTAGTTAAATCCACCTTTTAAATTTGAATTAAGGATAAAAAATGGAAGAATTTAGGTGAAAGTTCATTGACTAAACTATTGGGTTCTGAAAATGTGAAAATTATTCGGTTCCGAGACGTTGGCCGGAGTGGCGTTTTGGTCATTTTACCTATTTTTGCGCCTTAGCTTTAATTTCAATAGTGGAATCAGTTGTTTGCAATATTATTTACGATTTGTAATTGAATTGAATAGATTTGGGCCATTTGCAGTCGGATACTCATGGCAAGGGCATCGTTCCCTAGTTGATTTCACACCGGTTTGAGGTAAGTGGCTTGCCTAACCTTGTGTGGGGGACTTCATCCCTTAGGATGTGAAAATTGGTAATTGAATGCCTTGTACATGTGGTAACGAGCACGCACTTGAGCAAATTGTTGAAACCCGAATTTTTTCTTAAATACTTGATTTGGGTTCTCTTTCGTATTTGCCTTACTTTACTTGTTTTTATAGCCTGTGCTAGCGTAGAAGAGCATGTTTAATTGATCCAAGCTGCCTATTTGTTTAAATTGTCTTAACTGTGATTACGTGGAGCATGTTAGGCCAGTATTATTTGATGCCTTATATTGTTGTACCTAAATTTCTGAATAATTCACTGATGTTGGTTGCGCATTTACATTGGGACTACGGATGCGGATTCCGGGAGTTTCCCCTTGTTTGTTTATTTTGGGACTATGGGACGGTATCCCGGGAGATCCCCCTGCATTTTATTTTGGGACTACGGGACGATATCCCGGGAGATCCCCCTGCACTTTTATTTTGGGACTACGGGACGGTATCCCGGGAGCCCCCTGCACACTGATGATCGGATTATGGGACGGTATCCCAGGAGATTCTTTGATATTGATATGAGATTTGGACTACGGGACGGTATCTCGGGAAGTTCCATTGGACAGTTGAGAAAAGGGCTACAGGACGGTATCTTGGAAGACCCTCGTTGGTAATCTTGTAATTTTGCTGTATTTACTCTGTGTTTCTATTTTATCTTGCAGTACTATATTTCATTGATCTGTCATATCACATCGCTGTGTTCATTAGTTTTCATCAGACTTCGATACTTTTAATATCTTGCTATTTTATTGTTTCTATCTTAGTAGGGCCCTGACCTTTCCTCGTCACTACCCAACCGAGGTTAGGCTTCGCACTTACTGAGTACCGCTGTGGTGTACTCACGCCTTTTCTGCGCATGTTTTTCATGTGAAGATCCAGGTGCTTCTGAGCAGGCGCACCGCCAGTAGCTGTTAGGGAGCGTATTGGGGACTTGAGGTATACATCTGCTACGTCCCCAGATCCGCAAAGTCTCCTTCTCATTTTTATCCATAGTTATTAGATGTTATTTCGATCCCTCTTTGTATTAGACTATTCTGGTGACTAGAGCAGTGTAAGATTTCTTATAGCCTATGTTGCCCGTGGGTTTCCGGGTCTTGGAGGTTATTTCAGTATTTTGTATTAAAGTGTATGTGCCAGGCGGCAACTGTATACATTACTCATGTTATTTAGCTTTTGAATATAAATTTCGCAAATGTTGTTACTTTCGCAATGTGTTAGGATTACCTGGTCTTGAAGACTAGGTGCCATCATGACGTGTTCACAATTAGTGAACTAGGGTCGTGACAAGTTGGTATCAGAGCCCTAGGTTCATAGGAGTCATGGGACACAGACCGGTTTATTAGAGTCTCGATGATCGGTACGGAAACATCCGTATTTATCTATGAGAGGCTATGTAACTATTTTGGAAAAAAAATCTTCATTTCTTTTGAATTCCTTGTCGTGCGATATTTTGACACCAAATCTAAACTTCTGTCTTCCATTCTCTCACAGATGGTGAGGACACGTGCTACATGAGAGGACCAGGCACCCGTACCCCCTGCTGCCACCGTCAGAGGACGAGGCCGGTGTAGAGGTCAAGGACGCGCCCGAGGTGCAGCCACAGCACCCGCGCGCGCTTCTGCTGAGGTACCACCAGCAGATCCAGTTGGAGCACAGGCACCTGGTACACCTACTACCGCTACCAGTGCGTCATTGTGATGTTGAGACAAGGTCTCAATGTCCTCTTCACTGAATGTAAGGGCATCCTCGGGTATGTACCCCCGGGTTCGCTTTTCTCTAGTGATGGATATTTTTGTCCTTCTCATCACAGGTGCATGTGGGGCATCGATGCCTCCCAAGATCATGTGGATGGCATATTGTGGCTCATTAGTTTCATTCTTCTTGGCCGCCTCTTTCTCGGAACTGATTTTTGGCCCGATCGCTTAGGAATTCTCAGAGATGACCTTTGTTGAGTAACCTGGCTACTTCTTCTCGAAGCTGGTGGCAATCCTTGGTCTTGTGGCCATGTATGTTGTGAAATTCGCACATTAAGTTATGATTCTTTTATGAAGGATCCGATTGCACAGGCCTGGGCCACTTGGCATCTCTGATTTTGTTATTACTATCTATTATGTTTCATATAGTAGGATAGTTAGATTCTTTTTTATATTCTACTAGTTGCCCTAGTACTTGTGACACTAGTTCTTGGCATACACATTAGTAGACTATCATTTTGGGTTGTACTTATACTATTATGAAACTGGAAATTATCGATTGTTTTAATTATAAGTTAAGGGAAATTTTTGGGAATGTTGTATACAATAATTTAAAACTCGCTAGTTGTTAGGATTGGCTTGCCTAACCACGGTGTTTGGCGCCATTGCGACCTAGAGTGGAATTTGGTTCGTGACAACATGGTATCAGAGCACTAGGTTTATGTAAGTCTCACAAGTCAAGGGAAAACCTAATAGAGTCTTGCAAATCGGTACAGAAACGTCTATATTTATCTTCGAGAGGCTATAGGGTGTTAGAAAACTACTATTTATTCACCTCCTATTGTGCAGTTGATGGTATACTAAATTTCCTTCTTCTATTATCTTACAGATGGGGAGGACGCGCACGACAGACATTCCGCAGAAGTTGTTGTATCGATGGACTAGGATACACCCTCCTATCTTCAGAGGTGAGCGTCATGAGGATGCCCAGGATTTTATTGATATGTGCAGGGACAGACTGCACAACATGAGGATATTGGAGTCTCATGGGGTTGACTTCACTACATTCCAGCTGGAGGGCAGGGCCCGTAGATGGTGGCAGTCCAATGTTCTTGGCAGACCAACGAGTTCTCCTCCCATTACTTGGGGTCAGTTCACACAGCTATTTATGGATAGGTATATTCCACCCTATGAGAGGGAAGAGCTGCGGTATCAGTTTGAGCAGCTTGAGCAGGGTCAGATGTCGGTGACTGACTATGAGGCGAGGTTTTTTGAGTTATCCCTCCATGCACTGATGATAATTCCTACTAATGCAGAGAGGGTGCAGAGGTTTGTTGTAGGGTTGCATTATGGTTTTAGGGCCAACATGGCCCGAGAGGTGGAGATAGGGACTCCTTATTAGCTAGTGGTGGAGATTGCTCGGAGGATTGAGGGCTACCGTCTGAGAGGTAGGGAGCAGATGCAGCAGGACAAGAGGGCTAGATTTTTAGGAGAGTCCAGAGGTGCCCCAGCTAGGGGCAGAGGTCAGTTTGGGAGGGGTCAGCCTAGCAGGCCCCCATATTCAGCACCACCACCTCCCCGAGGTGCTCCAGTACACCCGTATTTCAGCACCATTCCAGAGAGTTCTTACCGCCCGCCAGCTATCCAGGGTTCTTCCATTGGGTATTCAGGTCCCTAGTGTTCTTCTAGTTCCTACTTCAGTGCCATGCCGGAGAGTTCATACCGCCCACTGGCTATTCAGGCTTCTTCTAGTAAATATACTGGCCATCAGGGAAGCAATTCACCGCACCGCGGGGTTGTTTCAAGTGCGGAGATCTAGGTCACATGAGGAGATACTGCCCAAGGCTTCGGGGCAAGGTAGTGCAGCAGGGTCAGTAGCCCATGATTTCAGCATCGGATTCCTAGCGGCCCAGAGGTGGAGGACAGACTGGTAGGGGCCGTCATAGAGGTGGAGGCCAGGAAGAGAGGGGTCAACCAGCTACTGCTTCGTCAGGTGGAGGCCAGCCAGCCGACGCTCTAGCCAGATTATATGCTATTCTAGCCATATTAGATGCATTGGCTTCAGATATCATTATCATAGGTATTATTTCCATCTACGGTACGGATGCTTCCGTGCTATTTTGTCACGACCCAAACAGAAGAGCCGCGATAGGCACTCGGTGCCTTACTCATCCGAGTACCAAGGTAACATATCTTTCTTATCATACTACAATGAGTAAATGATCCAAAAAACCCGTCATGAGATAACAAGAATAAAACATAAGGGAATACTCAACATATGATGACCCAACATGATATACAAACTTGTATAAATGACATACGGGCCTATAAGGCCGACATGACCATTTGTAAACTCAAAACACAGGCCGACAAGGCTATACAAGTATCCATACACCTGACATCTGTCTAGAAGCCTCTAAGAGTACATAAAATCATAAAGGTCAGGACAGGGCCCCGCCATACCAATCAATACATATCCAAAGCATACTGACCAATAGTCAACCCCGGAGCAAGTAGTGCACCAACACCTTCCGCAGAGCTGATAGCCTAGTAGGAGAACTCTCGACCTGTCTATCAGGACCTATAGGCATGAAATGCATCATACGCAGGCAAAAAAGACGTCAGTACAAATAATGTACTGAGTATGTAAGGCAGGAAAATATAAATAGAAACAGTAATGTAAAGAGAGATAGAGCAGATACAAACTGTAACATCTGGGAGCCTCTGGGGCAACTGACATGAAATGTATAATACATATATATACATAAACTTTTAAAAACATACGCCTCTATGGGCATCATCATCATCATATCGTACCCGGCCTCAAAGAGGACTCGGTAAAAATATACCCAGCCATCATAAGGCTCGGTAGAATCATACACGGCCACGTGGAGCTCGGTAAAACCTAACTGATCAGTGGTTGCACAATAGGTGCCGTACTCGTCCGACTATAGCGTGACTCGGTAGAGTAATATATATATATATATAATGCATGTTGGACTCATAGAATCAGGTTCTAAACCTTTTGGAGTGACATATGGTTGTTGCACCTTCTATTAACATTACGGACATCATACCATCATTATGAACCTCAATAGAATTCAAGCATCATACATAGATGCTTAGAATAACTTTATAAGGAAAGAACAACATGGACAACCTTAGTTGCTTGGAGTAGATCTGTTATGAAATAGCGTATTCATTTCACTTTAGATCATGCTAAAAGAAAGAAGGAATAGACTTAACATACCTTAAATCAATCGAGTCCTTAATACCTTACAAGTAATTCTTCAAATAACTCAACTCAATCTACCATAGCATAAGGAGATTCAAAATTAGTGTTGAGTAAAGGCTATGTCCGCAACTTAAACTAGTAGCTCGTTTATGTAAATTTGGGCAGCATCTCCCCTGTAACAAGAGCCTCTTCCAGTACCATATACCAACAACAAAGACCAGATAAATCCAGCAATACATAGTTACCAATAACAAGACACCATAAAATAACAACAAGTCACAACTACTTCACGACGAGCGGCAAGCTCCAATTGGAATTCATATACCACATATCACCCCTTATAGGCTTCTTAATCTAACTTAATAGTATCATTAACATGATAATGAATTCATTCATCAATGATTCAAGCCTTATACCATATATTTATAACAAGGAAAATAATCCACAACTCCAATTATCCTCAATTAGAAACTTTATTCACTAGTTCATGTCTAGTCCATCCGTTTAACTTAATCAATATCAAGATAATCTTAAGAAGAATCAAGAATACAATATAATTAACTCCTACAGTGGATTTAAATCGAAATCCATGTTACAATTAGCTTATAACAGCCCGATACACCCCAATCACTCCATACCCAAAACGACAACCATAGTAGTGTCAAACACGCCGAAAATATTACAAAGAATGACTAATCCACCATTTCTCCATTATTTGGTGTTTCTCCATACCATTTCTCCTCCAAACACTCCATTAAATAGTAGCAAAATATACAGCCCAAAAGCAGCACGAAACAGCCCAAAAACAGCCCACAACAAGTTAAATTATTTGAACTCACGGCTTCCAATCACTGTCCCGTGAGTTCTAGCTATTAGCAAATGAATTTATCAACCTTCCTTCATATTTAAAAGCTTAAATACAGAAATAAGGTATTTTCTTAACTATTAAATACGTTCCAAAACTCCAACTACAAAGAAAAAGAGAGGCAATATAGCTATACTTATGTCGTGGGGATCGTTCTAGTGTTATTGCTTTGTGATTTTGTGCCTCGGACGATAATCTTGTTAGATAACCTTGTGGAAAGCTTAAGGGTGAGGGTAGGGGTCTTATTTGATCGAGCACTCTGGAATTATGAAGAAAGAGACGACATAGGAAAAAAAATATCCATTTTGAGCCGCCTATGATTGGTGGCGTACTTATGAGTTGGATAGTCCAGTCAAGTCTGCCTCACTGACTTGGACACAGTTCTCAGACATGTTTATGAGGGAGTTTGTTCCCCAGAGCCTCAGGGATTCATGGCGCGCGGAGTTTGAGCGTTTGCGCCAGAAGTCTCCGAGTATGCCATCTGTTATACTAGGTTGGCCAGACATGCACCGACTTCGGTTGCCACATTTCGGGAGAGAGTACGGAGGTTTATCGAGGGTTTTATTCCACCCATCCGGTCCAGCATGGCCCGAGAGTTAGAGATGGACATTCCCTACCAGTAGGTAGTGAGCATTGCTAGACGGATTGAGGGTATGCTCGCCAGGGAGCGAGGGGAGAGGGAGGCCAAGAGGTCTCGAGAGTCGGGTCATTACTCTGGTGCCCGTACTTCATCAGCCGGACGTTATGGTAGGGGTAATTCTGGTCGCCCTGTTCATTCAGCCTTGCCAGCAGCCGGTAGTACTCCAGCTCCACCAGTACCTCAGGAGCATTATTATGCGCCTCCAGTTTCTAGCGCTCCTCCAGCGCGGGATATTTCCAGAGGTCAGTCCAGCGGACCTAGATCCAGTCAGTCACAGCCACCATGTCCTCCCAGAGCTTGCTTCAAGTGTGGTAATACACGTCACTTGGTTAGGGACTACCCTAGACTTGGTAGAGGTGCATCTTCACAGACTGCTCAGCCACAACGTGCTTCTCAAGGTTCTCAGGCTATGGTTCCAGCTCCCACTACTACCCCACCTGCCCAGCCAGCCAGGGGCGGAGGCCGGGGAGATAGAGGTCGCCCTCGTGATAGTGGTCGGGCCAGATATTATTGCATTCCTACTCGTACCGAGGCGGTTGCCTCCGATTCTATCATCACAGGTATTATTCTGGTTTGTCACAGAGAGGCGTCAATTTTATTCGATCCCGGCTCCACATTCATATGTGTCCTCTTATTTTGCTTCGCATTTGGGTGTGCCTCGGGATTCTTTGAGTGCCCCCGTTTATATTTCTACTCCTGTTGGAGATTCTCTTATTGTGGACCGTGTGTACCGGTCATGTTTGGTTACTATTCGTGGTTTTGAGACCAGGGATGATCTATTATTACTCGGTATGGTTGATTTTGATATTATTTTGGGCATGGACTGGTTGTCACCCCATTATGCTATCCTTGATTGTCACGCCAAGACCGTGACACTGGCTATGCCAGGTGTTCCACGTATTGAGTAGAGTGGTACCTTAGATCATACTCCCAATAGGGTTATTTATTTCCTTAAAGCTTAACGTATGGTTGAGAAGGGGTGTGCTGCTTATTTAGCTTATGTGAGAGATGTCAGTGTTGAC
>MU783193.1:35333-59802 GCA_026770625.1 Nicotiana glauca | reverse complement strand
GCGATCGCAGAGGGTAAAAACCTGCAGCAATAACAGCAGAAAACCTGCAATATTTCCACAACACAAAATGCCCCATTGGGCATCCGAAACACATCCGAGGCCCCCGGGACCTCAGTCAAACCTACGGACATATCTTATAACATCATTCAAACTTGCTCAAATCCTTAAATCACCTAAAACAACGCCGGAAACATGAATTACTCAATGATTAGAACTTAAAACTTCAAAACTTAACCAAACACACTTTTGATCAAAAACCTATCCAAAACTTGTCCGAATGACCTGAAATTTTGCACGCACATCCAAAATGACATGACGAAGCTACAACAACTTCTGGAATTCAAATCCAACCCTCGGATCAAAAACTCACTATCGGACCGGAAACTTCAAAAATTCAAACTTCGGCATTTCGAGCCTAACAGAGCTACGGACCTCCAAATAACATTCCGAACACGCTCCCAACCCCGAAATCACCTAACGGAGCTAACGGAACCATCAGATTTCCATTTCGAGGTCGTCTTCACACTGTTCCAAATACGGATTATTTTTCAACTCTTAAACTCTCATTTAGGGACTAAGTGTCCCAAAACACTCCGAATCCTAGAACCGAATGTCCCAGCAAATCAAAATAGTAGAAATGAACTTAGGGAAAGAAGTTAATGGGGGATCGGGGCGTAAATTCCAAAAACAACCGGCCGGGTCGTTACAGCCAGTCAAATACGTCACGTACTCCCAGAGCCTTTTTTGAGTGTGGTGAGACATACAATATGGTGAGGGATTGACCCAGACTTGGGGGGGTGCACCTCCCTAGACTTATCAGCCACAGCGTGCCCCATTCAGTTCTCAGGCTATGGTTACAACTCTAGTTTCTACCCCACATGCTCAACCAGCTAGAGGTGGAGGTCGAGGAGGTAGAGGTCGCCCTAGAGAGGGAGGCCAGGCCAGATATTATGCCCTTCCTACGCGTACCGAGGTGGTTGCCTCTGATTTTTGTCATCACAAGTATTGTCATGGTTTGTCATAGAGATGCATCGGTTCTATTCGATCCAAGCTCCACTTATTCTTATGTGTCTTTTTATTTTGCTCTGCATTTGGGTATGTCTTGGGATTCTTTGAGTTCCCCTGTTTATGTTTCTACTCCTATGGGAGATTCTCTTATTATGGACCGCGTTTATCGGTCGTGTTTGGTTGCTCTTAGTGGTTTTGATACCAGAGCCAATTTATTGTTGCTCACCATGGCAGATTTAGATATTATCTTAGGCATGGACTGGTTGTCACCCCATTATACTATTCTTGATTGTCACGCCAAAACCGTGACGCTGACTATGCCAGGTGTACCGCATGTTGAGTGGAGAGGTGCTTAATTTAGATTTCACTCCCAGTATAGTTATTTCTTTCCTTAAGGCTCAGCGAATGGTTGAGAAAGGGTGTGATTCATATCTATCTTATGTGAGAGATGTCGGTATTGATACCCCTACAATTAATTCAGTCCCAGTAGTACGGGATTTCTCTGATGTGTTTCCAGTTGACGTTCTGGGCATGCCACCCGATAGAGATATTAATTTTGGCATTGATTTGTTGCCGGGCACTCAGCCCATTTCTATTCCTCCGTATCGTATGGCTCCTCATGATTTGAAGGATAAATTATAGGAATTGCTTGATAAGGGTTTTATTAGGCCCAGTGTATCATCTTGGGGTGCTCCTGTCTTGTTTGTGAAGAATAAGGATTGTTCTATGTGTATTTACATTGATTATCATCAGTTAATAAAGTTACAGTGAAGAACCATCATCCTTTGCCTCGTATTGATGATTTATTTGACCAGCTACAGGGTGCACGAGTGTTCTCTAAGATTGACTTGCGTTCAGGCTACCATCAGTTGAAGATTCGAGAGCCAGATATCCCAAAGACTACCTTAAAGGTTCAATATGGTCATTACGAGTTTCTTGTTATGTCATTTGGGTTGACCAATGACCTAACAACCTTTATGCATTTGATGCACAGTATGTTCCGACCGTATCTTGACTCATTCATCATTGTCTTTATTGATGATATTCTGGTATATTCCGGAGTCGGGAAGATCATGAGCAGCACCTGAGGACTGTGCTTCAGACTTTGAGAGAGAATAATTTATATGCTAAGTTCTCGAAATGTGAGTTTTTATTGGATTCCATGGCATTCTTGGGTCACGTGGTTTCTAGTGAGGGGATGAAAGTGGAAGCAGTGCAGAGATGGCCCAGACCATCCTCAACTACAAAGATCCATAGTTTTCTTGGCTTGGGGGGTTATTATCATCGATTTGTTGAGGGGTTTCATCTATTGTAGCACATATGACCAGACTGACCCAGAAGGGTGCTCCGTTCCAATGGACAGAAGAGTGTGAGCTTTCAAAGGCTCAATATAGCTTTGACTACAGCCCTAGTTTTGATATTACCTACAGGTTCAGAGGCCTATGATGTCTATTATGATGCCTCAAGATTTGGCCTTGGAGCGGTATTAATGTAGGACGATAGGGTGATTGCCTACACATCCAGACAGTTGAAGGTTTATGAGAAAAATTATCCCGTCCACGATCTTGAGTTAGCTGCTATTGTTCACACCTTGAAGATCTGGCATCATTATCTATACGGTGTGCCTTGTGAGATTTATACTGATCACCAGAGTTTGCAGCATCTGTTCAATCAGAAAAATCTTAATTTGCGCCAGAGGAGGTAGTTAGAGCTACTTAAAGACTATGATATCACTATTTTGTATCACCCGGGCAAGGCCAATGTGGTGACTGATTCTTTGAGTCACCAGGCAGAGAGTTTGGGGAGTTTGGCTTATTTACCAGTAGCAGAGAGGCCCATGTCGATGGGTGTTTAGGCCTTAGCCAGTCAATTTGTGATATTGGATCTTTCGGAGCCCAGTCGGGTTCTAGCTTGCGTGGTCTCTCGGTCTTCCTTGTTTGATCGTATCCAGGAACGGTAGTATGATGACCCTCATTTTCTTGTCCTTAAGGACAAGGTTTTGCATGGAGATTCCATAGATGTGACTATTGGTGATGATAGGATATTGAGGATGCAAGGTTGGGTTTGGGTACCCAATATTGATGGGCTTTGAGAGTTGATTCTAGAGGAGGCCCATAGTTCGCGGTATTCCATCCATCTAGGTGTCGCGAAGATGTACCAGTATTTGAGGCAACACTATTGGTAGAGAGGGATGAAGAAAGATATAGTTGGGTTTGTAGCTCGGTGCCTCAATTGTCAGCAGGTGAAGTATGAGCACTAGAGATCGGGTGGGTTGCTTCAGCAGATAGAAATTCCGGAGTGGAAGTGGGAGAGGATCACCATGGACTTTGCAGTTAGACTCCCATATACTTTGAGGAAGTTCGATTCCATTTGGGTGATTATGGATCAGCTGACCAAGTCCGTGCATTTCATTCCTATGTCTATTACCTATTCTTCGGAGCGGTTGGCAAGGATTTATATTCGGGAGATTGTTCGTCTGCATGGTATTCCAATTTCCGTCATTTCAGATAGAGGTACTCAGTTCACATCACAGTTCTAGAGGGCCGTTCAACATGAGTTGGGTACTCGGGTAAAGTTGAGTACAACATTTCACCCTCAGACGGATGGATAGTCCGAGCGCACTATTCAGATTCTTAAGGATATCCTCTGTGCATGTGTGATTGATTTTGGGGGGGCGGGGGTCTTGGGATCAGTTCTTGCTATTGGCGGAGTTTGCCTACAACAATAGTTATCAGTCCAACATTCAAATGGCACCGTATGAGGCTTTATATGGTAGGCGATGTAGATCCCTGATGGGTTGGCTTGTGCCAGGTAAGGCTAGATTATTGGGCATAGACTTGGTTCAGGATGCTTTGGAGAAGGTAAGGTGATTCCGAATAGGCATCGTACAACCCAGTCCAGACAAAAGAGTTAGGCAGACAGGAAGGTTCGTGATGCTTCCTATATGGTTGGAGAGCAGGCTCTACTTCGGGTTTCGCCTATGAAGGGCGTTATGAGATTTGGGAAGAAAGAGAAGTTGAGTCCGAGGTTTATTGGTCCTTTTGAGATATTGAGGCGTGTTAGCGAGGTTGCTTATTGTCACGCCCCAAATTCGAGGGACATGACCGACGCTCGATCGGGTAGCCCCAGTCAAGCGGACCTGGGTGCCTTTCCTATCCCACGTGTTACCCCGTGATTTCTATACTCATTATTCAAGGGAAATATACGTTTATGATTAAACACATTCTTACTTTATGTTGTCTACAAGTTATACTGCCCAAATACAAAATACATAAGTACATAACCCACATTTCCAGTCTACGGAGCCTCTAGGGATACAAAAGAGTTTTAAAATACTTGCCGATAACAAGGCTCCGGCTATACCTTACACAAATACCAAAAATAAAACTCCGGGAAGAAAAGCGCATGAGCCACGCAGGGCCCCGAGAGGTAAGGGGCTCCCCAATACAGCTGACGGAAAGTGGAGGAGTTGCTACTGTCGGTGGACTGGAGTACCTGCTATTGAACGACCTACAATCATAACAAGAATGTAGCGCCCCCGGTAAAAAGGATGTCAGTACATTTGAATTGTATTGGTATGTATGAACAAACTTTACCCCAAGTAAAATCAATCAATAAACAGATAACAAACAATAATAGAATCAACAATCAAATGCACATGAAGGAACAACCAAAGCCAACAAGTTTCACAACCTCTCCTTTTTCTCTTTCAACATCATTTCATACTCAAGAGTTTCATACATTTTCATTTCAATAGTGAATATGATCAATTTTCCACCCTTATTACCTCGGCCAACCTTATCACCACAACCCACACCTTATAACTTCGTGTTGCGGCACGCAACCCGATCCCACCGGACATTCACATTTAACACAACAACAATAGTTCACAGTTCAATCACATAGCTTCAGGCCATCCCAAATATCATTTCACAGCAATAATAACAATTTTAGTCACAACGATAATTGCCCACGACAAACCACACATGATGTTACCACAGTTGTTTCAATTGCATCAATCACGACTTCTTTCCATCATTTATTTCATAGCCCTTACCACATAAACACATTCACACACACACTTGGTTTATTGCCATTTATTTACACCGTCATATCGAAACGTTAACCAACAATGTTCAAGGCATACTAATCACAAGAAATCATGAAATAGACCATTTTGCCTTAACACCCGTGAAACAACCAAAATTCACAAATAGTCCACATAAATAAAACATACCGATTAATCGTACACCAAACATGATGACTTTACAAAGATTAAAGTTAGCCATGCATACCTGGAGTCGAATTTCCCTTTTTAACTTCTACTTACAATTCACCAAACAGCCTAGTACCGTCAATCTAGTTCACAAGTTAATACATATATCTTAGAATTGAAATTCATAAATACAACCCGAACTCACTTAGATTATCAACCCCTCATTTTTGAAGATCTTTACTCCTACCCACTAGATTTTAGATATTAAAGAACATGCATGTATGGTTCAACTTATATTTTCAAGAATCCATTCATGAGAACCCCCTTTTTGTTTAAATCTGAAAACCAATTAAAAAGGGTTGGGGATTTTACCTGCAAGAACGAAGATGAAGATAATTACTCGAGATTTCCAGGCCTGGGTGACTTTGAAAATCAAATTGATGGAGATAAGACTTTCTCTCTCAAGAATTATCTCTTTCCTCTCCCTAGTTTTGTTCAGAGAATGTGTAAAAATGAAGGGTTGGGGTGTTTTATTAAATAAGGGGTCCGGTTGAAAAATGATAAAAATTGGAGCTCCGACGCGGAATGCGATCAGGAATGCGATCGCATTCCTGACATGTGGTCCGTAGACCGGTCGCATAATGGCCCTGAAAAAATGGGCCAAAGTGAAAATACACTGTGTCGATATGCGACCACTATGTGGTCCGCATAACCAGAATGCAATCGCATTCTGGACCGCATAATTGTCCTCCAATTGAGCAGTGGCATGCCCAGGTATGCGACCATTATACGGTCCGCATACACGTTATGTGATCGTATTGTCACACCTCCTTTTTACACACCTACCCCGAAGGATAATGTATAAGGGAGTTTTTCCATTTAAAGTGATATTATTCGAAATGAGATTATTTATTTATTTAGAGTCGCCACTTGGGGATAGGTTTGGCTTTTTGTGTCCCAAGTCACCAGTTTAACTTGAATCCCAAATCGAGGAAAATTTCAACTTCACAATTGGAGTCTGCGAACCAGAAATTCTAAGTAAGGAATTCTGTTGACCCGAGGGAAGGTGTTAGGCACCTCTGGATCCCGTGGTTCTAGCACAGTCGCTTAAACTATTATAAATGGCTAAAAATATGATTTTTTGTATATGTTATCCTATAGTGCAATTTTATAATTATTCACCGCTTTCAATTAAAAATTTTTAATAAAGTGAACGTCGTTTAAAACGTATTTTTGGATCACGTCACATGAAATGCACCCGGATCCTCGACACATTTTATTCAACGTTTTGGGATTTGGATTTGGGTCGCATGAAATGCACACCCATATTTAGGAAGGTAAAATTATTAAAAAGCGAGCCTAAAGCGACTAACGTGTTATTAACTTTGCGGGAGGCCATGAAAATTCGCTAAATGGCACGTTCCAAATTCTACGTATTTTAACATAAATATTTAAAGAGGGCCACGCAATTTATGAGTTTTATTTGGAGTGGCACACCTCGTTTTATTTTTAAAGGCCATCCTAAAAGGAATTGTTATTTTCTAGTATGGATTGTCTCTAAAAAAACCTTAATTAATTAGCAACATTAATCACCATTAGTAAAAAAGCACTCAAAGAATTTGGGCCTCAAATTCAAGTCCACACCTAAACAAGAGGCCAGTCTCCTAACTCAGGTGTGCTGCTTAATTTGAAAGACCCCAAAATGTCTTAGGGAGTTTAACCACTAATTTAAGAATAATGTTTCAAATTCTCCAGCAAATTGGCTTAAAGAAAATTTGGCCCAAACATGAGGTAGTTCGTTCACCTAGCTGGGCAGATCGTTTCCAGGAAATCATAAATTTTTGGGCTCAAATGAGTCCAATCCAAAACGATGCAAGAAGTTCAGGTGAGTCTGGGCAGACGTTGGGCCTATTTTGTGGTCCAAATAATCACGAACAAAAATTAAGCCATTGCTAACATAGAAATGAGATTTTGGTGGTCAGATGGAATTATTCACTTTTTATCATTTAAATAGTGATTCGTATATTCACATATCAATTAATGCTCAATTTGTGAATTAGCACCTAATCTAAAATTCTGATAGTCCTTTAGATTTAATTTATGTGCTCTTAACATAACTCAATTATAGACTCGAAATGGAAATTTAATACTGAAATTCGTAACATGTTCCTGAATCAATTTCAAACAAACATATGGTGTTGATACCACATCCAGCAAACATTTGATAAGCAATCCTAAGCATTTGATAAGCACAATAAGGCTAATATTCTCAAGCAATCAACCTAAACTCAAACTACAAATTATTCTAATAGTTTAAACTGAAATTGACTACGACTAGCATTCTACTCACAATGTCCATATAGATCTAAAACTAATCATTCGTACAGTCTAATTAAATAGTTATAATGCTAACAAATTGATTTCTAGCCTAACAATTACACATCTCAATTCCAAATTAATTGCAAGATGAAGATTCATCTAATTATGAGAACTAGTGGGACTATAGTAGACCAATTGAACACAGTTGACATGAGAAGTCATGCATAGTCTTTATTTCACTCTTAAATTGAGGTCTACAACAGGGCAAGAGCAGAATATGTACCTGGAGTTAAGGCAAAAGGAAAGAAGAAGGAATCAGCAGTGGCAAATCAACAATCAGAAATGGTAAACCAACAGCAACACAACAATAGGATCAATTGAAAGCCAAAATTGCATCACTATGACCCAGGAATAAAGGACAAATGAACAACAACCAATTAAATAACCCAAAACAGACTTGATCAAACCCCAAATTGATTCGAAATCAAACCCATGACAACTTCTGAGTTTCAGCAATCAAACACCAATAATTTTTAAGCTATTTCTATCCTTCTCTAGGCTGGAAACTTGACTCGATAACCAGAACTTGAAATTGAACTATGAAAATTTAATAGAATAACATTTTTTGGAGTTTTTGGAGCTTTTGGCTAATTGTTTTTTGTTGGTTTTTTGGAAATTTAAGATCTAGGATGAACTTTCAAGCTCTAAGATTTCAGATTTGGTTTTTGAATTTTTGAAATTCAAAATTTTCAGCTCTTAAAACTTGTAGAACACTTTTGGGGGGAATTTTCAGATGCAGAAACTTGTTTTTGAAGGCAGTGGGGACTGCCTTTTATAGGCAAAATTGAGGGAAAGTTTCAGATTTCCATTTACCCTCTTTTCCCCCTCTTTTATTTTCAGTTTTTACTAATTAGTCCCTAAGTTTTTGATTTGTTGCCCAAGTTACTGCCCTAAGTTATTGGTATTTCAATTAAAGTCGTAGTCTAGAAGATTATAGAAGGTTCTAGCTTCAACTACAACATTATTCTCTACCTAGGAATGCTTATTCTACCCTTCAATTACTCTGAAATTTACTAACCTAGCCTAGCCTTATTAACTAACCAAATAACCATAGTTAGTCAATACTAAAACTAGAGATCAATCAGCTATAACCAAACAGAGTTTAAAATTTGAGCTGACTAATCTTATTAATTGAAATTGGACTTTAACTCTAATGAACACTAATATCCTATGGTCAAAACAGTGAATCAACCATTAATTAACAAGTAAAAATGGAAACTAAAGTATTATTCATGTCAAACACACAATCATGCATCGAAATCAAATATGAATCACACAGAATAGAAATTAGTTCTAAGAAAACTGGACAGAAAGCAAAAAAAATCGAATTTAACTAAACTACTCCATAAAAGTAAAAATTAAAGAACTAACCACTGAATTAAACCAACAACATAAAAAATTAAAACAAAATTAAACTAAAAATAAGAAATCGTATAGGCAAAATCAACCAAAAACAAAAATTAAACTAGAAATCAAAAATCATGAGAACAGAATCAATCGTAAAAAAAATCAAAGAAGGAAGAAAGAGAAGAATAGAAAACTCACTGATATATAAATTCTACAGTCCTACCGCTTCTTAAATTTAAAATTCGAACCACTCCGGTGAGATTCGAATGCTACTGACGATGGATTCAACATGAGGGAAGTGAGGAGGTCATATGATGTCAATTTGGTGAGATTTGGAGGATTTAGGGTTTAGGCTGGATTTTCGATTTGATATTTGAGGAACTTGGTGAGGATTCGAGGGACGGGGTTTGGGGGTTTGGAAAGAGGAGAGTAAGGCGGTTCAAGGGTGTTAATTTGGACGGATTTGGGTGATCGCCGCCGTGTACGGCGGAGACGGCGACGACGGCTAAGGTTTCAAATATTTTAGGTGTTTGGTTGGGATTTGAAAGAAATCAAGGTTGTATTTGTAATGAGGGGGTTGAGATTGTGTAGGGGTGTAATTTTGGGGACTGTTGGAGCTTCACCGCCGCCGTGGGGCAATTTTCGGCGGCGGTTTAGGGCGGAACCGGTGGGGAGTTCTCTGATTAGAGTGGGGAATGAGAGAGACGATCTAGGGAGGGGTAGGGTTATCCGACATTTTTATACTAAAATTAACCTAGTTCCTGACCGTAGGATCAAAGATCCTCGACGGCCAGGATTAACACTTAACAAAACGGTGTCGTTTTATTAACACGGGGCTGGACCGGGTTTGGGTGTAATTTGGGCTGGGCGTTTGGTCCGGTTTTCGGGATTTTTGGCTTTGGGCTAATGAATTAAAATGGCCCAAACACAACAGCCTAAAAATTCTTTCTTTTTAATTAATTACATTTTTTGTTTGTTTTCTTCTTTTCTTCCTTTTCTTATTCACAATTTATTTAGATTTTCTTAAGTACAAAATTAAAAATAGACAAGACCTGATTTAAACCCTAAAATTAAAACTAATTAATTCTCAAAAATTAAACGAATTCTAGTTTAAAAAGAAAACTTAAGGAAAAATCAAAATTAAAAGTAAAACAAAGAAAAGGACTATTTTTTAATTATTTTCTCTTATTTTCAATGATGTTAATTAATCTAAATATCTAGAATTGGGTCCTAAATGCAAGTATGCTATATTGTAATTTTTTATTTTATTTTTTATGACAACTAAAAATACACACAAAAATGCAAACAAATCACAAAATCATGCAATTAATTCCCTAAAATTCAAATAGTAAAAGAAAAATCCTAATTTTAAGAATTTTATAGGAATATTTGAGCGATGCAAAAATCACATGCTCACAACTGCCCCTCTTTGCTCGGAGACGCGAAAGGTTTTCGGGCAAAGATAAATGAGCAACTATGAGAGATTTTTGCCTGCTCAGCACTCCATGAGAAGCATTTTGAAAACTGTCTAACCGAACCCTGCTTCAAAGGTTGTCTACATATCCTTGGCTATAAAGGAATCAAGTCAGTGTAGTTCTGGAAGGTTTGGTAACTGGGACTACCAGGAGCTGTGATTTCACTGCTGTTACTGCTGCTACTGCTTGCTGACCTCCTTATTACACCAAAAGGAAAATCAAAGCTAAGCTAGCTATGTCTATCAACTATGAGTTACAAGATTCCTATCTATAAGTCTCTTGAAGCTTGATCTTGAGTCTTAGCTGATTTTGCTGTGGACTCCAATCTGAATCTTAATGCTCGCAAGTTGTAGTTGTTGTTTCTTTCTGCAGCATTGGGTCAAGCGGGATCGGCGGAGCTTATGTCTTCAACCAAATTTTGAG
The DNA here is from genome assembly GCA_026770625.1 of Nicotiana glauca. Classification (NCBI taxonomy): domain Eukaryota; kingdom Viridiplantae; phylum Streptophyta; class Magnoliopsida; order Solanales; family Solanaceae; genus Nicotiana; species Nicotiana glauca. The sequence goes on along the minus strand of MU783193.1, from coordinate 48,954 downwards.
CAATCCGCACCTTTGTTTGCTTTCAACACTTGAGTTCATTTTTTTCCGTTCTTTCTTTTTTTCTTTATTCTGGATTGAGACTCATTCTGTAGGTCATCTCGAACCCCTGTGCCTCGATGTCAAACCTGTTTAAGACACCAAAACAAACAAAAGATCAAAATTTTTCTACCCCAATTTTACTAGAAAAATTTCGTGAGTTAGTTGTGACACATATCTAAGCGATCGAATCAGGATTGTGTATCCTTGGGAATGAAGCCAGGTTATGTTGGGAAATGATCGGGTTATGCCGGAAAAGAAAAAGGTCATCGGGTTATGCCAGGTAGATCCGCGGGTTATGCCGGAATTTGAAAGAAAAAGGGCTCCTTGGGTTATGCCAGGGAGATCCACGGGTTATGCCGGGATGGAAAAAAAAAAGCTCCTTGGGTTATGCCAGGGAGATCTACGGGTTATGCCGTGATGGAAAGAAAAAAGCTCATTGGGTTATGCCAGGGAGATCCACGGGTTATGCCGGGATGGAAAGAAAAAAGCTCCTTGGGTTATGTCAGGGAGATCCACGGGTTATGCCGGGATGGAAATAAAAAGCTCCTTGGATTATGCCAGGGAGATCCACGGGTTATGCCGGGATGGAAAAAAAAGGCTCCTTGGGTTATGCCAGGGAGATCCATGGGTTATGCCGGGATGGAAAGAAAAAAGCTCCTTGGGTTATGCCAGGGAGATCCACGGGTTATGTCGGGATGGAAAGAAAAAATCTCCTTGGGTTATGCGAGAGAGATCCACGGGTTATGCCGGGATGGAAAGAAAAAAAGCTCCTTGGGTTATGCCAGGGAGATCCACGGGTTATGCCGGGATGGAAAGAAAAAAAGCTCCTTGGGTTATGCCAGGGAGATCCACGGGTTATGCCGGGATGGAAAGAAAAAAGCTCCTTGAGTTATGCCGGGGAGATCCATGGGTTATGCCGGGATAGAAAGAAAAAGGCTCCTTGGGTTATGCTAGGGAAATCCACGGGTTATGCCGGGATTAAAAGAAAAAAGCTCCTTGAGTTATGCCAGGGAGGTCCACGGGTTATGCCGGGATTAAAAGAAAAAGGCTCCTTGGGTTATGCCAGAGAGATCCACGGGTTATGTCGGGATGGAAAGAAAAAAGCTATTTGGGTTGTGCCAGGGAGATCCACGGGTTATGACAGGGATGGAAAGAAAAAAGCTCCTTGGGTTATGCCAGGGAGATCCACGGGTTATGACAGGGATGGAAAGAAAAAAGCTCCTTGGGTTATGCCAGGGAGATCCGCGGGTAATGCCGGGATATCTAGGGAATGGGGCCCTATGCTACCATGATTTTTTCTTTTGGGATTTTTATTTTCACTTCTTTTTCTTCTTTATTTATTCTTCTTTAGTTTTACTCTTATTTTCTTCCTTTTATTTAGTAAAACGCATGAAAGAATTTGGGGGGGAAACTTCCCTTTTTGGTCGGTTCCCTGATGCAAAGCTGCTTCAGCACTTGCACATTTCTTTTCTCTTTTGGGTTGCACCTGCTTCTTACATGGTTGCTTTGAATTACACATGTTTTAACTTCCAACAAAGAACAATTTGTTAGTTTGAAACGGTGGTTGGTTTTGTGACCTTGATCATCTCAATTGTTTGATCCCGACCCATATCCGTTGAGAACTTTGCTGCTTGTTGGTCTTGAGGGGGAATCTCTTTTCAAACTGACATGACTTAACTTTAGGACTTCATGGTGACTCGCCCGTGTGGGCTCTGGCCTTTTCACTTTATTCTTCTCTTAGGACCTTTGCCTTTGACTTTCTTTCCTTTCCAATGTCTTTGCTTTGAAAGCATCAACCACCATGGTCAGTCGGGATTGGACTGACGAACCTGCTAAGGCTGGGTATTTTCTTTGGCTTTTGCTAGGCGGAGCCCTATAAAACCAGTCCTTCCACCTTTTCTTTGTAATAGCCCCGAAATCAGAGTTGAACCGAAAGGGATTCAAAGAAGAAGGATACAAAAGGCAAGCATATGAGTTTAAAGAGAAGCGTCCCTTTCGGGGAAAAGAAGGACTTATCTGGGGGTGCATGTTGACTTCAAATGGACATGACATGCTTCTTGGACTAGATGCCCAACCCACACAAACTTTCCAGTTTGTCGTGAACTCATTGATCCGCATTTCGAAGCCAGGGAACCTTGCCGGGACTCTTTTAGTGGTGAGATGTCTTATTTTCGGCCAACAGCGCCCTTTGCGGGTTTTCGCTAATAGACCTCTCTCATTTATCTTCTCACAATCGCCTGATAGTGCTCTTTACGAGTTTTCACTAAGCGGACTCTCTCATTGTCAATTTCTCTACTCACCGTCGCATTATGGTGCCCGGAGGTTTTCACCGATAAGACTCTCTCATTTTATTTCTCTCAATTTGAATTGCATCAGATTCCAACAATAACGTTTTTCACTTCCCCAACTTTGCCAATTGATCGGAAGAACTTGAACAAGGTCTTTGGGTAAAAAGGATTTTGGGCGGAACTACAACTTTGGAACCGTTTTCGCGGGCTCATGGCCGAACCAATATATCATCTGCCCCAATTTAAATTTTTGGGGGAATTGGAATTTTTGTTTTGGTATGACTGAACCCCAGCGAGAGGCTGCCTACGTATCCTTTCAGAATCAAGTCAAACGTAGTTCAGGGAAACATTTTGTTTTTGTTTTTGTTTTTGTTTTTTCTTTTCCTTTTTCTTTTCTTTTCTTGCCTTTTTCTTTTCTTTTCTTTTTCTTTTCTTTTTCTTTTTATTTTCTTTTCTTTTTCTTTTTTTTTCTTTTCTTTTCTTTTAATAGTACCTCCGGGTTCCAAAGAGGGTGATCAAAGAAGCGTAACCGGCTCAAAAGGGTTTACGAAGGATTGATAGTGTTTGGATAGCGGGAAGAAAAGCCTTCGTCATCTCAATTGCACAAAAGCCATCGCCACAGGAAGCCTAGACATAGTACCTTTTTACTGCGTCTGTATTGACTGCTGCTTCAGGATTATTTCCTTCGATGTCTCCCAGATACAGTGCTCCTTTTGGCAATATCTTCCAGATTATGTATGGACCCTTCCAATTAGGAGGAAATTTTCCTTTTGCTTCCTGGTGATGAGGGAGAATGCGTCTCAGCACAAGTTTTCCCACTTCGAAATTCCTGGGACGTACTTTCTTGTTATAAGCGCGGGCCATTCTTTGTTGGTACAACTGCCCGTGACAAACCGCAGCCATTCATTTTTCATCAATTAATGACAACTGCTCCAGCCGAGTATTGACCCATTCACTATCCTCAATTTCTGCTTCGACAATTATCCGGAGCGAAGGGATTTCTACCTCTGCAGGTATGACAGCCTCAATTCCGTAGACTAACAAATACGGGGTCGCTCCGACCGATGTACGCACTGTGGTGCGATATCCAAGTAATGCAAAAGGCAGCTTTTTATGCCATTGCCTAGAGCTTTGAATCATCTTTCTCAAAATCTTCTTGATGTTCTTATTTGCTGCTTTGACGACACCATTGGCTTTAGGACGATAAGGAGTAGAGTTTCTATGCGTTATCTTGAATTGTTCGCATACCTCTCCCATCAGCCGACTATTCAAGTTCGCAGCATTGTCGGTAATGACAGTTGCAGGAATTCCAAAGCGGCAAATGAGATTGGAGTGCACGAAGTCTACCACAGCTTTTTTGGTAACTGACTTAAGTGTGATGGCCTTACCCCATTTCGTGAAGTAATCAATTGCAACCACTATGAATCTATGTCCGTTCGAAGCTTTCGGCTCGATTGGCCCAATGACGTCCATACCCCAGGCAATGAATGGCCAAGGTGTTGACATCGGATGAAGCTCTGTTGGAGGTGCATGAATCGAATCACCGTGCACCTGGCATTGATGGCATTTCCGAACAAAGCTGAAACAGTCCTTCTCCATGGTTATCCAATAATACCCTGCCCGAAGTATTTTCTTAGCCAACACATACCCATTCATATGAGGTCCGCACACCCTCACGTGTACTTCATGCATAATTCTTCCAGCTTCCTCGGCATCAACACATCTTAGCAAATTGAGATCCGGGGTCCTTTTATACAAGACATCACCGCTTAAGAAGAAACCACTCGCATGCCGTCTAATGGTTCTATTTTGATCTCCAGTGGCTTGCTCATGGTATTCTTGTGTTTTTAGAAATCTCTTGATATCACGATACCATGGCTGGGTGCTGGGTTCCGCCTCAACCGCGTTACAATAACCATGCCTTTCTTTGATTTGAATTTCCAGAGGATCAATATGGGCATTGCCTGGGTAAGGCAGCATCGAAGCCAGAGTGGTGAGTGCATCGGCTAGTTCATTGTGACACCGAGGGACATACCTGAGTTCTATTAACTTGAATCGCTTGCCGAGATCCTCCACATGTTGTCGATAGGGAATGAGCTTAACATCTCGGGTCTCCCACTCTCCCTAGGCTTGCCGGATAATCAAATCAGAATCCCCCATGATCAGTAAATCTTCAACATCTTGGTCGATTGCCATATTCATGCCCATGATGTAGGCTTCATACTCAGCAGTATTGTTTGTGCAGAAGAATCGGAGCATGGCTGTAGCTGGGTAGTGCTGACCAGTAGGTGAGATCAAGATTGCCCCAATTCCTACACCTCTAGCATTTACTGCTCCATCAAAGAACATTTTCCAAGCACGAGTGTCCTCAGAGATTGCTTCTATTGAATTTACCTCCTCATCTGGGAAGTATGTGCTCAACGGTTGGAATTCCTCGTCAACCGGGTTTTCAGCCAAATGATCTGCCAACGCCTTGACTTTCATTGCCGTGCGAGTGACATAGACTATGTCAAATTCAGTGAGTAAGATTTGCCATTTTGCTAGTCTCCCAGTGGGCATCGGTTTCTGGAATATGTACTTCAAAGGATCCAACTTGGTTATGAGGTAGGTAGTGTGGGCTTAAAGATAATGTCTCAACTTTTAAGCGACCCACGTCAAAGCATAGCACGTTCTCTCCAACAGGGTGTATTTAGCTTTATAGCTGGTGAACTTCTTGCTCAAGTAATAGATTGCCGACTCTTTCTTTCCAGTTGCATCGTGCTGCCCGAGGACACAACCCAAAGAATTTTCTAAGACCGTTAGAGACAAGAATAGAGGTCTCCCTGGCTCCGGTGGGACCAAGACTGGAGGATTTGACAGATATTCCTTGATCTTGTCGAAGGCCTCTTGACATTCAGATGTCCATTTGATTGCTTCATCTTTCTTCAATAGTTTGAATATGGGCTCACATGTGGTAGTCAGTTGAGCAATGAACCAACTGATATAGTTTAACCTTCCCAATAAGCTCATCACGTCTTTCTTAGTTCTCGGAGGAGGTAGATCTCGAATAGCCTTTATTTTTGTTGGATCTAACTCAATACCTCTCCTGCTGACTATGAAACCCAGAAGTTTGCCCGACGGAACTCCAAATGCACATTTAGCCGGGTTCAGCTTCAGATCGTACTTGTGCAGTCGTTCAAAGAACTTTCTCAAATCTCGAACGTGGTCATCCTAAGTTCGGGACTTGATTATTACGTCTTCCACGTACACCTCTATCTCCTTATGCATCATATCATGGAAAATGGCGGTCATGGCCCTCATATAGGTCGCTCCAGCATTCTTCAGTCCAAATGGAATAACCCGGTAACAGTATGTACCCCAGGGTGTAGTGAAGGCTGTCTTCTCGGCATCTTCTTCATCCATCAACACCTGGTGATATCCCGCGTAACAATCCACGAAGGACTGTATCTCATGTTTGGCGTAGTTATCAACAAGGATGTGGATGTTGGGCAAAGGGAAATTTTCTTTGGGACTTACCCTATTTAAATCTCGGTAGTCCACACACACAGAGGTTTTCCCATCTTTCTTTGGCACCGGAACTACGTTGGCCAGCCATGTGGTATATCGGACCACTCAGATTACCCCCGCTTTCAGCTATATTGTGATTTCTTCTTTGATCTTATCACTGATATCAATCTTAAACTTTCTCTGCTTTTGCTGAACTGGAGGACAATCAGGGTAAATTGGCAATTTATGCATCACTAGATCAACGCTCAGTCCCGACATGTCATCATATGACCAAGCAAACACATCTTTAAACACAAACAGGAGTTGGATTATTGCATCTCGAGTTTTCTCATCTGTATGAATGCTTAGTTTGGTTTCCCAGATTTCTTTAGCTGTTCCCAAGTTAACCGGCTCAGTATCGTTCAAGTTTGGCTTAGGTTTATTCTCATATTGTTCCAGTTCTCGATTTATTTCCCTAAAAGCCTTTTCTTCATCATATTCCTGTTCTTGGTTCATTATTTCACAATTAGACAGCGTGTTTGGATCTAGGCATGAAGTCCGCAAGCATGTCATGTTATTTAAAGCCACATTATTATAACTGAAAAGAAGAAAAAGAATCAGGAAAAATAAGGGGAAAAATTAATGATGAAATATTGATTTCATTCCTTGGAATTTGGGAAGATAACAGGGTTTACATTGAGAATTTAAAGACAAGAAACTAAAAGAATCATCCGAGTTACACCCTGGAATAACTCGGAATGCAGAAAAAGTAGCAGGACAGGTCTACCGGGGCTCTCGCCTGATCGGAAATGGCGTAGCCTTCCAATTGTGAAGCTTGGCGCTTGGTCCCATATATAACACCTCAGCGGTGCTAGTTCCCTCTCCTGGCTATGTGGGTTTTGTAGAGCGCTCTTCTCATTGCCCACATATCTCTTAAATTTCTTCGGCTGTGAAAACCTCATCGTCTTCCTCTTCATTGTACTTAGGTTTGACAAAGGTCTCATTCAGATGTGGCAATGGATGTGGCAAGACCCATCCTTCCTTCTTTCTCTCATCTGGCCATTTTACATCATCTGGGGTAGGGTGGAAACCTATCCCCAAGAATTTTTCAGTCGTAGGCAAAGTCACCAGCTCAGATATGCCTTGCAAAGACTTTCCGAGTCCTTTTCCTGGCTTGAAACCATGTCTGATCATCTCCTTTGCCACCATGATCGAGGCATTGGACAAGAAGGGTTGAGGGCAAGGGTTTCCTTCCTCATGCTGATCCGCCGCCATAATTTCAAAAGCTTGATAAACAATATGTTCACTTCCCTCCCTCGCTTCCAAACATGGGATGTACGGGTCCCGATAAATTGACTGTTCATCTTCTCCGTGGACCACGATTTCCTGATCTTCATACTCGAATTTCACCATTTGGTGGAGGGTGGAGGGTACAGCTCCCGCAGCATGGATCCAGGGCCTTCCCAGGAGAAAATTGTAAGATGTATCCATGTCCAACACCTGGAAAGTCACCTCGAAATCCACCGGGCATATAGTCAATATTAGATCAATTTCTCCGATGGTATCCCTTTTGATGCCATCAAAGGCTCTTACACTGATGTTATTGGGACGAATCCTTCCAGTCCCGATTTCCATTCTCTGCAGTGTGGAGAGTGGGCAAATGTCTACACCCGAGCCCCCATCCACCATAACTCGCTTGACACAGTAACCTTTACACTTGACAGTCAGATGTAAGGCTTTGTTGTGAGCCACTCCCTCTGGAGGCAAGTCATTTTTACTAAAGGAGATTTGATTGACGGCGAAGAACCTTTCTGCCATTCTTTCGAGCTGTTCGACTGAAGTTTCAATTGGCACATACGCCTCATTATGAGTTCTCATTAAGATCTTCTGATGTTCAGGGGATTTCAACAGTAATGACAGTAAAGACATTTGTTCAGGACATTTCCGCAACTGACCAACCACCTCGTAGTCAGCCATTTTCATCTTTTGAAAGAAGACTTTCGCTTCCTCAGCACTGACGGGTTTCTTAGGCGGGAAACGACTTTTGGTAGCATTGTTCACCTCTTCTATGTTTGAGTACTTTTTGGCGGGAATATTTTTTGGAATCCCTCCCAAGATCTCTTTCCCTTTATATGTAACCACCGTCTGATGGAAGTTCCATGGCACCGCGGCAGGGTCTGTCATTGGCTTCTGTAGTACGCGTCCAATAACCACTGGCTCATTCAGCCGAGGCAGTTTAATTGTCCCCCGTACCACATAAGCTCCTTTCAGTACATACATTTGTGTTCCCTTTTTCACTTCAACTTTCTTTGGAGCACTCACAACCAGTGGCTTTTCTTGGCGGCCCCGCGGAACATAGAGAATTCCATTTTTAGAAGGCACCGTCTCTGCTTTTGTTTTAGCCTTCTTCTCAGGTTCAGTCTTGACGATTTTATTCTTCTTTTCCCCTTTCTCTTGCTTTGGGGCTACCTTGGGTTTCCTTTCTGCATCAGCAATAGCAATTATAGCTTTCAAGGCTGGATTGAACGCCATGTCTTCACAAATCATCCCGATTACCGGCCCGTTGTTGTGAGTGGGCAACGAATTGTTGGTCATATTTGGGACTTCCTTGTCCCTCAGCACTATCTTTCCCTGTTCTATCAAATCTTCCACAACTTTTTTCAACGTCCAACAGTTGTCTGTACTATGCCCCTCAGCTCCTGAGTGATAAGCATATCGGACGCCCTGCTGATAGGATGGTAATTCCAGGTTTTGCCTGTTTTGGGGTACGGGTTGAAGCAAATTCATTTGAACAAGCTTCAGGAACAGACTGGAGTAGGGTTCACCGATTGGTGTAAAGTTTGGTCTTCTGGGTGGTTCCCGAGGATGGAAGTTATTCTGCGGAGGTCAAGGATTATAGTGGTTCTGGTGAGGAGGCTGATTTTGTTGGAATGGAGGTTGATTTCTGTTGGCATGTGGCTGCGGTCGGGAAAGGGTTGGGCATTCATGACCGCATAAGGTGGGGGAGCATAAGCCATATCAGAATGAGGATAGTAGTGTTTAGGGGTTCTTTCGGAAAACACATGTCTAGGAGCCCGGTATCTTCTTCTCCCTGATGCTTCCATAACCGTTTCCTCTTTCTTTTTACCTTTGGCCATTCCTCTAGACCCGCCTTGGATGGCTTGGGAGGTTTCTCTGATGGCCGACTGACTCAAAATCCTGCCCATTTTCAAACCGTTCTCTACATTTCACCAATTTTGATGGCCTCTGCAAAAGGCTTGCCCATGGCCGACATCATGTTTTGGAAGTAATCTGCTTCCTAAGCCTGGAGGAAGACAGTGACCATTTCTACTTCATGCATGGGAGGTTTCACCCTCGATGCATGTTCACGCCATTTAATAGCATATTCTCTGAAGCTTTCTGAGGGTTTCTTCTTCAAATTTGCCAAAGAATTCCGGTCTGGTGTGATGTAGATGTTATATTAAAACTGCCTTACAAAATCTCTAGCAAGATCATCCCAAATGTGCCATCGTGAGACGTCTTGGTCCATGTACCATTTTGAGGCAATGCCTACTAAGCTCTCTCCGAAGTAAGCCATCAACAACTCTTCTTTTCCGCTGGCCCCACGCAGCTGATTATAATACTTTTCAAGTGAGCGATGGGATCACCATGCCCATCATACTTTTCGAACTTTGGCATTTTAAATCCCGAGGGCAAGTGCACATGAGGGAACATGCACGGATCTGTATAAGAAACACTTTTTTGCCCACTCAAGCCTTGCATATTTTTTAAACTCTGCTCAATGCTCCTCATTCTTTTCTCCATCTCATCATGTTCAGGAGCTTTGGGAGTTTTATTTTGCCCTGGTGTAAGCTCCAATGGTGGTGGCTGAGAGTAAGTATACGTGGGATATTGATAAGGATCCGCCTGAAAGACAGGGTTTTGGAAGGTGAAAACCGAAGGATCAAAAGCAGGCCTCAGCAGTGAAGGTTGTGTTGTAGCAGATCATGGTGGAGTGGTGAAAATGTTAGGAGCTACTCCTAATGGGAACACCTGGGGGCGGACCTCAGAAGGTGTTCCTATGAAGTGGGCGGTCATAGTAGGCTGTCCTAACGGAGTATTTGAGTGGCTAATGGGGACATTGGAAGTACCATCGGATCTAGGAAATAGTTCAAGAAATCCAGGGATGGCGCTTGGAGGTTCTCTTCCATTGGTCTAGGCGTCCCACATTTGCATGAGTCGGAGACGTAGTATCCGGTTCTCTTCGGTTGTGACAGACTCAGCTGCTGGGACCCCCGAGATAGGGCTATCTTCATATATAGGAACTACGGGGAAAGTCATTTCTGTAGACATTTCCACACTGCCTCTCAATCTGGTAAAGTATTGATGCGATGCCAGTGTACCACAATCAACCACCATTTCTAAAAGCTAAGCTGGAATTGTGACAGCAACAAAGGTTAGTTTGAAACAAGTAACATATAGGTAACCGCACATTGGGGTGCGATGCACCTATACAGTTAAATATGTATCTACATGTTTGCTACGGTTGCATGCGTCATCCCAGCTTTTCTTTTGTTTTCCTTGCTTTTATTTCTCTTTTTGTTTTTCTCTCATTTTTCTTTTCCCTCTGTTTTTCATTTTCTGCTTTTCCTTGTTCTTTTGCCGTGGTTTTTCTCTCGATTCCTTATTTTCTTCCTTTGCGTTTCTTTCCTCTCTTGTTTTTCTTTTATTTCCTTCCCCCGTATCTTTTTTTTTCTTGGGGCTACGGTCAAATCTTATGGAGATTGCCTACGTATCATGACCCTGCATGAATCGGACCAAGCGTAGTTCTTGCAAATAAATGCAAAAATAAGGAAATAAGTTTTTGGGATTTTTCAATTTTTCATTAATAAAACTCCGATTACAAAAGATACTACACTATTTGTTTTTTTTTTCTTAAAAAGGCAAATTACAAAATAGACTCTAAACAAAATATAGACTCGATAACTAGGAATACATCAAAGCTTCAAATCCTAGGGCCTGCAAGGCATCATTCGGCATTGCAGCGGGCCTGCGTGCAAGACCCCTTTGTAACTGCTCCAAATCATTCATAACCTGACGAACAAATATCATCACTGTAGCAAAGAAAATGGTACTATCCATTCGTTCATCGGCTTGACACTTCATGATAATATAATTTGCAATGCCTCTGATTCTCTCCCAGATCCGACCCTTTTTCTGGAGTAGTCGGCTTATCTGCTGGTTGCGAGCCTCTAACACCTGAGATTCTTGGAAGTGATGGTCTTGCAACAGTTTTATTTCTTTCTCCATCTCAGCGATTAGCTCATAGCAATGTTCCCTTTCAGCCTGAAATTCTTTGTCCTGCCGGCTGCCTTATTTTCAAGGGTGTTCATTTTTCTTTTCATATTAGCCATGGTTCCCTCATATTTTCTTTTTATTTGTTGTACAAACTGGGCTCTTTCCTCTGTCTTCTTTGCCCACTATGCCCGGAGTTTTGCCATGTTCCCTTCAGATTTCTCCAATTCTTCGTGACACTCCAAGACTTGCTTCTTCAGACCTTTTATCAATCTCTCGTCGGACCGACTTCTTTCTTGGCTTATGGCGGCTATTTTCATTTGTTGAATTTGAGACTTGAGAGCTTCATTCTTTTCGGCCAGTTTCTTTTTATCACCTTCATCAGCTGCGGCTTGCACACTCTTTTCAAATTGAAGATCTCGGACCTGTTGCTCCAACTTCCCTATTCTCGCTCGGTATTCCCTGTCCTTGGCTAGCCAATCCCACTGCACCTGGGCCCCGTCGGTGAATTGTTGTACATGTGGCCTTTTGGCGGGTCTCTCAGGGATCTGAAATCTTTTGCCAAACCAGACCAAGTATTTGGGGTCCACTTCACCTCTGGCCTGATCCTGTACTATAGTCTTAGGCTCAAGGTACCTGTACTCATTCCATATTTGTCGGATTTTTCCTTTCGGGAATGCAACTTTTGGGCCTAACTCAATGATTTGTCTGCTCAAGTCTTCATCATTGTGAAAAGTTTGGAATCTTCCTAGTTGCCTCAGGACTCGGTAGGGAGCGTAAGGTTGGATGCTTCAGATGCCCATCAAAAGAATATAAGGTACTTCTGTCGATGTGTACACAGCCTCAGTAGCAGGAAGCCATCCAAAAGCCCATTCAACTTTATCTGCAGTCAAAGATCTCAAGCATGACAACCAAGCCTCAGTGCCCTCGGGGAACTCAATACCTGTTACCCTGGTTCCGAACTCCGCAATACAACTTAGCCCGATTTAAGCATAGTTCATATACCCCGTGCGATGACAAAGGTGCTCCTGTATCCATAGCTGTAGTAACAGATTGCAGCCCTGAAAGAATTTTACACCCTCTTGGCACATGGTTAAAGCTCGGTACATTTCTGCCACAATCAAGGGAACCACTGTACAATTAGACTTCTTTATGGCAACATCCAACATTCCCACAAAGCCAATGTCTACAACTCCCAGAAAAGCTACCATGAATGCCAATCCCCGTTGGGCCTCCCATTTGTCTTTGTTCCCGGCATGTGTCAAACCTGTGTTGGGCTCCTCAAAACCTTTCGGGTTGCCATACCGGTGATATAAGAAATGCAGTGTGCAACACCCTTCTGCTAGATGCTGATCTTGAATGTCCTGACTGATGCTCAACAAATCCAAGAGTCTGTGGAGGGTTACCGGTCTCGGTGCCAATGGGTATCTACTCCTGAGGTACCTGTTAAGACCCGCATATCCTGCAATCTCCTCCAGTGTGGGTGTAAGTTCAAAGTCCGAGAACCGGAATACATTACGAGTTGGGTCCCAGAATGGTATCAGTGACTCAATAATATCTGTTCTTGGTTTGATGTTCAACAAATCAACGAGACCACCCAAAACCTTGACCACGGTTTCTCTGCTAACTTTTCCCAAATCATTCCACCACATGTGGAGCTTCAAAGGGATCTCACTCAGGACTGAGAAGGGTTTGATGTCAGTGGTATTCATCCTGCACATTTATTTAAAGGGGATTAAATGATTTATTTTGACCTAACAAAGAAAAATGGCAATTTTTGCAAAAATTTCTTTTTTTTAGAAAACAAGGACTTGGTTTGGCAAATACGGCCTTTCGGCACTTCTGGGAGGAAGATTTTAAGGTTGTGCCCGCAAACCATTTAAAAATGACTCAGGGTGACTGTTCTTGCAAAAATAGCCTTCCGACGCTGTTTTGGGGACATTCGACTTATTTTAACAAGAATGGCATCACCCGACTTATTTATGACAAAAATTAAAATTTTGATATTTTTTGGCTATTTTTGCAAAAGGAAGATTGGACCCGATGAGGGTTGCCTACGTATCTCACATCTGGTGAGAATCAAACCAGCGTAGTTTGGGCGGATTTTCCAAAATCAAATGTATATTTTTTAACAACAATCTTTTCATTCAAATATTTTTCTTTTCCATTTTTTTCAAAAATTCGGCAGCATTTCGGTACTATTTGGGCATTGGTTTTTCAAAACAAGCGGTTACCCTCACTTATTCCTAACACTGCTATTTTTCTCAATTTTCATTATATACAAGCCGGTCAACATGCAAAGCCGAGCAAATAAATGCGCAAGTAGCACGTAAGATGCATCATGATGATCTTTTTCATTTCGGGTCACCTGTCCTAGACGGACCCAACCCCTGTGTTGAGTCCCTTAAGTCAATGCACATGATGCAAACAAATGTTCCTACTAGGGATCTGGAATGAGGTTTTGTTCTTCTAAGTTTAAGTCCTAGGTTTATTGGTCTAGACCTGGCTTACCCGAGCGGACAACTCGAGCCGGG